>LGRX02033172.1:0-61763 GCA_001247695.2 Cymbomonas tetramitiformis | reverse complement strand
CTCAAACTTCTCCGCCCCCGTTTTTGTCGGATGTGTTGCAAAAAGGTTTGCAGCCTTTGACTTAATGGGCTTGACTTGATGCCTTCCGCAGAGCCCATTCTCTTTGGCCAGTGATTTGCACGGCGTCCCCGTAGATTGTACTATTGCTGTACAGATAGACATTTCGCGACAAGAGGAAACAGTAGGGCTCTTACGATAAATGAATTTAAAATGTGTAACACGGGGCGCGAAATGTGTAACTTGATTTGAGATGTAATTTTGTAGGGTGATTCACCCCACTTTAAAGATATTTTTTAGTGACACGACACACTGTCCAGATTGTTTTAGGTGACGAAATAAAATCTATAGAAATAATTTAGTGACGGTGTGTTACTTGTAAGAATATTTTAGGTGACTCACTTTACTTGGGACAACGTACACCACATACAGGTAGATATTATTGTACATTAAGCTCGTGACACCATCAGATCTAAGAATTGTCAGATTTAATCTTGCGGTATAAAATTCGCTTAGGGTGACAAAGCGTACATGAAGATTAAAAATAAGTGACAGAGCACACAGAACGGTAGCTTGTAAAGTGACAAGGTTTTACTTGTGTTTCATAAATTCGCACTCGTCTTTGCTGTATCCCCCTCAGCGTTTAATAATATCAAATGTCTGAATCACAAGCGTGGGAGTCCTTTGAGGAGAAACCTACTTTTCCTAGGTTCAAGAAAAACATTGGGTCCGCCATGACCAATTATGGTGTCCATATGGACATAACTTGTGTTCTAAAGGATGCGGGTGGCCAAGAGCTCGCCAATTTCACCGAGTTCTTCACGGGTGCTCACGCTGTAAATACAGTAGTATCGTTTTGTCAAAACGACTTCACCACTTCTAACGCGATGGAAGTTTTTAACTGTTGCAGAGATATTCGTAAATTCAAGGAGAGGGAACAGCAGATATTAGCTCTGGAGCGAAAGGAGAAAGCACGAAAGAGAGAGTTTCGGATGGTAGCAGGATACGAGGGTTTTGAGAGTGCAGACATCGCTACTGAAAAAGTCAAGTCTGCTCAGACTCTGGCTGACGAAGCCACCGCAAAACTGGAGGCCATGAAGGCAAAGCTTGAAGCTCTGCAGGTTGAGAAAGAACTGGCGATTCTTGAACAAGAAAAACAAGGAGGTTTTATTTCTTCTGTCGGGGCGATGGGCTCTGCTGCTGTTGGGGCGATGGGGAGTGTGGCGTCCGCTGCTGGTAGGGTCGCTAACCAGTTTCACGATGCGAACAAACGTCAGAAAGTGTTAACAGAAGACGAAAACTAAGTGCACTGTTTTTTACTTCACAGGGACTGCTGGCTCATCCCGGAATGTTCCTGAGTCGCAGGAGTCTGACTATGCTGAGGAGATAGTTGAAAGACTAAAATCCCTTGAACTTCAAGTACCCGCAATCACTCAACCTGCAGAGTCTTTTCTGTGCCAAGTTTGTATGGACAGCAGCAACAACCGTACGGCCATTTCGAGTGGCTGTATAGCAGGCAATCATATATTGTGTAAAAAGTGTATGCTGCAAATATGCCAGGCCACTGAACCAACTGTCACCGATTTTTCTTCTTCTATTTGTTGCCCATTGTGTCGTGGGGACTGCAAGATCGCCATGTACTGCCGAAAGTACCGTGAGGACGAGTTTGTTAGACAGTGCTTGGAGGGTTTCAGACTTACCCTTCCCAGGTATTCTGAATATGATGACTCGTTTTCAAGTGCAGAGTTTACAGCCAATGCAGCACGGACTATTTCTGGTATGAAAACTGTTACCAAACAGTTGTACATTGCTTTTCTTCAGCGATGTGTAGACAGTGGTCTCGGGAAGTTTGTGCCTAGTCACTGGAAAGCACAAATAGAAATGGGAACAAGTGCTTTTGAAAACAATAGTAACACATATGTGTTTGGAGTGTATTATTTTTGTTGATATTATATTTGTATTTATTGTTGAAAAGTTTATTTAAGACACCCAATTTACTCAGTCTGAGTTATAGTTGAAGTTAGAGGTGGAATTAGAGTTGGAGTTAGAATTACCATAATAACTTGTCAGCATAGTAACTGTTTGTTCCTGCTTTTTTTCTGTATTTATTGTGTCTTAATTTAAATAACTCTCTTCTTTTATTTGCAAACCGAATACCTTTTGACTTGATATAAGATGGATAATCCATCATACCTCTTGCTCCAATACTTGCTATTTTCTTATCATTTTTCTTATCAAACACATCAAGTTTTTTATTTTTATTAGTTGAAACTTTTACATATACTTTTAGTTTATTTGCTTTATCTTTGATGTATTGTGATATTGAATAATTAGAAGTCATTTATATAGTCTATGTTATTATATTAGTATGCAAGGGTCTTTGTGCTCACCGTTGAATAATTTTTGCAATAACAAAGTGCTGAATTCATCAAGTAAGATATTCAGTTTTCCTAATAACATGGATACTTCTAATTCAGTTTCAGATTTGAATAAAAGGTATGAGTCAAATGAAAGTGAAAAGAAACGATATAGAGTTCAAATGAATAGCTTGTTCAAACAATTAGGTGACTTACAACCGTCACAAATTCAACAATCATTTTCCAATAGTCTTAGGGAAAAGGCTCTCCATGTTGGAATATCTTCTTATCTCGGTTCAAGAAATTATCAATCTGATTTGTTATTTCCGGGCGGTTATGAACATAACACCTATGTGACCGCTCAAAGACAATTAAATAAAGATATTCTCAACAATCGATTCAATATCGACCCGGAGCTTTCAAATTATGACGCCGTAGTTCTCAATAATGGAAATAATCAAATACATATTGCATATCACGGTGCGTCGTCAAATCCATCCTACTTAAATGAAGATAAAGCGGACATATTTTCGGTGATTAAAGGTAAACATGAAACACGAGATTCATTTTTAAGGGCTGAAAAGGTATATTTAGACACGTTGAAAAAGTATCCTAATCATGACATTGAATTGTTAGGGACATCTTTGGGCGGTGCGAAATCCATTCATGTCGGTGAGAAATTCAATGTTCAATCAACGACCTTCAACCCCTTTCTTTCACATATACATACTCCTAAAGTCAATGGAAATGCTCCGCAAAATATTCATCGAGTTGTAACTGATTGGGCCACTGCGGGAGCTTTGAAAATACCATCAAATTCAAATAGAAAGTTGTTTCATTACTTCGAAAACAAGAACCCTTATGATTTATTCAAAGCACCGTATCAATATATCACTTCGCCGCATAATCTCAAACAATTCTTTCAAATGCCAAAGAATAACAAAGTTAATAAGGTAAATTTATTGAAATCTACATTTAATACTATAGGGACCGGACTCGATGTGTTGATGTTCGGAAATGCTTTGAATGACGCAAGAAATCTTTCATCAAAAAATGTTGGAAGTGATGAATTTAACAATCGAATTTCAGAAGATTTGAATCCATTAGGACTGTTAGGAGTAAATTTCGATATCGACAAAAATTACTTGCATGACGACGCACCCTTAGAAGCAAGATTATTGGCTGATTATATATCAAACAAAGGTCCTCAAAGAATGACATCATTTGATAGAAGTATAGATAAATCACAATCAAATAAGTATACATCCATCAATGCAAATATGATTAAAGATGAAAATAATAATCTTTTGGTAAATTATGGAACGTGAACACTTAATCAAAAATGCTCAGATTTTGTACCCTGATTTATCCACATTTCATATTGAATTGATTGTTGATGATTACATCAAAAGACCAAAACTATATGACGATATGTATAATGGAAACATTGAATTACCTTTACCATTGAATAGAGATTCAAAGGAAGATATTGAAATGAATAAAAACTATATTGATATTATAAATAGAGATAGTCATGAGTGTAATATCTGAACGTACACTTTATTTATCAAGTGAAGACCTTTCATCGTTTGGTGATTCCAGAATTATCAATATCAATATACCAACACAATTAACAAACTATAAAAATACAAACAAATTGAAGATAATTGTAAACAGTTTTTCGGCTGCAAAGACTTGGTATACCATCAATGAATATAACGGAATTTTCTATATAGCTGATACAACTTCTGATGATTTGTATGAATGTCGAATACCTGATGGAAATTATACAGATTTAGATGATATTAAAACTATTTTAGAAACGATTATTTTAGATGTTCTTGTCGACAACTTTGGGTTTGCAAGGCCTGCAGATAGAGTTGATGTTACTTACGATGCAATTTCTGGACATTTCACTATTACACTTAGTAAACCTGCTCCGAATATCAAATTTGTTGCATTTTCGATAACCGGTGATTTCCGAGCAGTGCCTGGCAGTCCATTAGATGATGCAATGAATGATATCTTTAATTCACCAGGAAAGTATAACGATGTCGACCAAATATTAGGGGGACAAACAAACAAATCAGTTGCTGGTCTTACAAACATTTCACAGATTGAAGATTTGTTCGATATCGGAACCGTAGATGAAGTATTTATTTCCAAATTCCCCGGTAATTTACAAACCAACGATGCTATTTATTTAAGAATTACTACGTTGCCCACAAATAATTTACAAAGCACAAATCTTTCTAATAATTTTAAAGAAAATCAAATCATTAGTAGTGACATTTTAGGGAAAATATTGTTACCGTCAGATTTAACTAATCAATTTATTACTTATTTAGATTATGATGAAAACTTTTCTATCGATGTGCAAGCTTCTCAATTTTCTCAATTACGAATTTCAATTACCGATAATAAATCCAGACTAATTCCTACAGCCGTTTCCCGAAATGGAAATGAACAATCTATAAACTATGCATTATCTTTGAAATTAAAAGAATATGTGAATTAAAATTATATTATATATATTATAGAAAAATGTCTTTACCGTATAGTCTTGCATTTGGACTTCAAAAACTAAGTGGATATAGTACTCAGTATTTTCGCCTTGAAACGACAAACTTGACCGAAGTAAATCCTTACGGTGTTATAACTTTGAATCTTCCAGTTAATGTTTTGTGTAATCTGAAAAGTTTAAGTATGCATTGTAAAGGTCGTGCTAACAATCCTGCCATAGCGTGTACGGACGCCGCAAATCAAGCTGATTCAGTTATCACAACTTTGCCAAATGGAATCGAAAAATTGATTTCTCGTGTAGAAATATACAGCGGTGGAATAGCTATTTCCTCGGGAATGAGCCAATATTCAACGGTATCAACGGTTTTGGACAATCTTAAAACAACGTTGAATAAAGAAGTATCTTATCAAAGAGTTTTAAAAAATCAAGAAATAAATGTTAATACCGATAATTATTATCAAGAAGAAAGACCATATATTTTGAATAATTTCCTACAATTTATAGGGGAATCTTCACCTGACTACCTGGATACTGCGTTACTTCCTAGTATTCAAATTCGTTTTTTTATGCATGGACCGGAAGTGTTGGGTGCATATCAAAAATCATTAGGGGCCGGTGTTGCATTTACGGGAACAGCGGCAGCAGAACTTGCTGCAAAAGCGACATGGAAATTGACTGATTTGCATTTTACAATTGAAACAATTACATTTTCAAATGGTGTTTACGATAGTGCTGTCGAAAGAAAACTAAAAGAAGATTCTTATATTGAGATGCCTTTCACTAATTATTTTACCTTTCAAGATACTCAAACGGAAATGACTAAATCGAATCGATTCTCTTTGTCGGCTCAATCTTTGGATATGTTATACGCTGTTCAAAGGCCTTCAAATTACAGTTCTGAAAATACAGGTTTGCATAAAATTGATAATAAAATAGGTGCTACTTATGTTCCAAGTTATTTCAGATTTTATTCTGGAGACATTCAATCTTGGCAGTATAATGTCAACTCAATTTATTATCCAAATTATCGTGCCACCGCTCTCGATGCTTTTAACTTGGTCACTATTAGTAAAGCTGATAATTATTCTGACGATTCAGGTTGTAAAGTTAATTCTTTGGAAAATTGGTACAATTCTTATTGGACTGCTATGCTTCGATTTAATATGCCTATGCCTGGTATGGGACCTCGTAATTGTTCAGGGGTTGATACAAGAGGTATGAATGCAAGTTTATTTCTATCCACTCAGAAATCATCAACCGCAGACCCACTTCAAACACCTTTGACGAATAACGAAACATTTATTATTGCACAATGTACAAGTATCATTCGTATTGGTATGGGAAGAATGATTGAAGTGGTTGTATAAAAACTAATTTAATTGTAATTATATATAATTATGGCTGAACAAGCGGGACAAATTTTTGCTTCAAACTTAGGAAATAAACCATTAGGAAAAGTCGATGTTAAATTACCAAATATGATGTTAACTTCAGGCTTTCGAAGTTCTTCGATGATGATTGTTCCATGTAAAACAATACAAGATTTGCGACCACCGGCAAGAGTTTCTAATGTGGACCCTATGTCAGGTTTCAAATCGTATACATTAGGACACGGTGATAAAATTACAAAACAAAATGCTATGTTTTCATTTCCCAATATTCATCCATTAAACAATAAACTGGCACCTTTGGCTCCGACATTCTTTGTGAAATAAAATTAAATTATAGGATATAGTATATAATGTCTTCATTCGGAAATGATTTTGTTTTAGATAAGAATATCAAAGTAAATAACGGTGTGTTTATTGGTGCTAAAGATAAAACAACAAGAACAACCTTACAAATGGTTGGAGCTGATATCATGATGGATATCGATGGTTCTCAAAGCAAAAACCCTGGTGTTGTTTATCTAAATATGGCTGCATTAACTGATAAATGCAAAGTTCGTATGGCTGGATTACCTGTTATAACCGGTGCCGCAAACACACCGCCAAATAATAATATTGTCCCCGTCAATGGATTGTATGGGTATAGAAGTGCGGGTGGTACTGCACCAGCTCAGATTTTTATGAAAATGGCATCAATTCCTCCTTAATCATAAAATAATAAATAAATGTATAATATATAATGTCTTCATTTGGAAATAATGTAGTTGCAAGTACATTTAATGGTAAACAAACTCCATCTACAAATATTCCTGACCCTTTAACAATTAATCAAATAAATGTAAATCAAATAGGTGATAATTCAAACCCTTGTCAAACAATTCATATGGCTTCAGATTTTTTATATCAAAATGATATTGATTTTATTGATAATTCTGATGTAAATAATCAAAGAGAATTCATGAAATTACAAACTGATGGTGATTTAAATTTGGTTAATAATATCAATTTTTATGATTTCATTTTGAACAATCCTGCAAGTAAATCAAAATTCTCTATAGGTTTGGATGAACTTGATAGTTCTTTTGAAATTAAATCTTTAGACCCTGTTCCTCAAACAAGATTGAAAATAGGAGACAATGGTATAAATGAATGGTCCTTTATGCAAACCACATTGAATGTAGAACCACTTGGAGCAGGTGTGCTCCTTAATGATGGTCCTCTGATTTTAAACACCGGTGATATCACTTTGAATTCTGGAAAATTTATTGGTGACGGTTCTTTGCTTCAAAACTTGCCTTCCGGGGCTAACCAAAATTTACAATCTGTTACCGACCAAGGAAGTACAACTACCACAAATGATATTTCTTTTACGGGAACCGGAAAACTTATAATAAATCAAGAAGAATGTGATGGAAATTTATTTAGAATTAAAGCGGGTACAGCGGGTAACGGGTTGGTCTCTATTGGCGAATCGACTCAAAATGATGGTTTTCCAAATGCAAACCGTTCGGTTTTGATAGGCAGAAATAGTGGGGCTTTTAATTGTTTGAACGATTCAATATGCATAGGCAGCGGGGCCGGCAACAATCAATGTAATGCTTTCGTCGTGAACGTTGGGGACGACGCTGGGCAAAGCTTTGCTTCCGTGAATTCAGTCAATATTGGAAAATTCGCGGGTGAATATTTGGCTGGCGAGAATTCCATTAATATTGGTGCTTTGAGCGGTCAAAATTCTTCACAAAGTGCTACGGCTATTGATAATACAATAATTTTGAACGCAAGCGGTCTTGAACTTAATGTTGGGGTAAATAATTCTTGTTATATTAGACCTATCCGAGCAAGTCCTGATGTATCTTCAGAAAGTTTACAATTATATTATGATTCTGCATCAAATGAAGTTAGAACCGGTGCAATAAATTCTGGAAGTATTGGTTCATTAAGTCAAGTTTTGGCTGTCGGTAATTCTGGAAATAACATTAATTTAAGCGGAGATTTGGATTGTAGTGCTATACGACTTGTAAGTAGCATAGACTGGGCATATACAACGCCAACATCATCATTGACGACCGTAGGAATTCCTTTGACAGGTTTGACAAATGCATATACGGCAACATTACCCACAAGTCCGGTTCCTCATACAGGTGATGTATTTACTTTTAAAAATAATACCGGAGCTACAATAAATGCTGGAGATATTGTTCAATTTTCTGATGATTTTTCAGATGTAAATGGTATAAAAATATATGCAGCTTCGGCAAGTCAATCTAATCAAAATTGTATGCCTATTGGAGTTTGTGTTCAAAATGCAACAACCGGAAATTCTTGTTTCGTTTGTACAAAAGGTTTCACAACTTGCAAAGCTATTGATGGAAGTTATGTTAAAGGTCAAATGTTAGGTTGTGCTCCGGGAGGTTCAATTAATGCTTCACAAATCACTACAAATAATGTTGGAATTATCGGTGTGTGTATGGAAAGTAAAGTTGTAACAACTCCGGGTTCAGGATTATTGGTTTGGATTAAACCTGATTTTAAATTGTAATTTAATATATATATATATATCAGATGTCTTCTTTTGGAAATGATATTGTTTGTAAAAATATACAATGTAATACGGTAAATGGAAATGCACCTACCGGTGGTTCAAGTAAATGGACAAATATTGGAAATAATAATATAGAAAGAACTAATGGAGATGTTTATGTTCGAAACCTTATATATTTTGAAAACGCTCAAGGATTAATAGACGATTCTTCCGTGAACGTAAACATATTATTAAATTCAAAAGGGAATGGTCAAGCATATATTCAATTAAATCCTGGAGATGCTACAAATAATAAAAATGATGTTATTGTCCGTGGTGAAACTTTGCAAGTAAATACAAATGCAGGCTTATTAGTAAATGGAAATGCAAGGATAAATGGTGAAATAAACAATACTGCAGATGACAAAACTAATATTGATTTATTTGGAACAAAAGTATCAGGTAATTCATTTATTGGTTTGAATACCTCAGCCGTGGACATACAAAATGCTGAAACTATATATTTTATAAATTTTCAAAAAAAACCTGATGGTAGTGCAACTCCATTTTTCAGAATTAATATGAAAGGTGATATAATAGGTTGCAATAATATAGAATGTAATGATATAGGTTGTAAAGATATAGAATGTAGTTCTGTTCAAATTGAAAACAAAATAGATTATTCCAAATGTAAAAAAGGATTGATTCAAGTTGGTCAAGGAATAAGAATATTAAAATTTGATACATCGTTTATTAATTATTTCAATTTTACATTAAGTCCAACTGACCCTAATGTAAGTGATGATGATGCTGTTTTTACAAAATTCAAAGTTCAACACAGTGATGCAAATATTAATAATGTTATAGGTACTGAATATATTGTAAGACTTTCAAGTTTCAATGTAACGGGAACTGGTTTTAATATTTATGCCACGGTAAATGTTCTTGCACCGAATAATTTAGAATTGTATATGACGTCCGGGAATGGTAAAGTATTAACGAGTGGTTTACAATTGAGATTTTTAATGGAACTAATTCCTATTGATTTTTCTTGATAAATTTCTTCGGTTTTTTCAGGGGGACAAAAAACCTCAAAAAATAAAATCCACTTAAAGAGTGTAACTCAGTAGTGTAAACAAAGCAAGAATGACTACTACATTCAATCATCTTCCTCTTGAACTTCAAGAATTGATTTACAATAAAAAACATCAACTTGAAATGAAAGATGTATATGAAGAATTGCTTTTATTACATTCATTCAAATTATACAAAAATAAGGTAAACAATCAACTTAATGAAATGACTTCTTCGAAAGTCGATAAATGGTATGAAATTTACAAATGGCATTTGAGAAGAGTGTTTGATTGTAAATATGATGATTTGGATGCTATAATTACATTTTGTGAAGAAGAAGAATATGATGATGAGTTGTATGATATTGTAAAAAACTTAGTTAAGATGCAAGAAGAATTGGATATCGAAATTGATATTGATATTGACGATATTCATGATACTTTACAATGTGCTTTAATGATTAGAGGTATCGAAGACGATGATTCCGAAAGTATTGTGTTTGATAGTGATGAGGAAAGTAATGAAGATAGTGAAGAAGAAGTTTCACATATGATAATAGGAACGTTTTAGAATGATTTAAGAACAATTAACATATATTTTATTGAAACATTAATCAATATTTACTTTTCATTTACTTACAATTTTTATCTTTATCTTTTTATTGTTGATTTTTTTTTATTGTAGATTTTTTATTTATTTTTTATCGTACTCACATTTAATCACGTAATTTATTCACTATTTATTACGTAATTATTTCTTTAGGGTTTTCTCTTGTATTTATTAATCATTTATTATCGTCTTTAGGGTTTTGGGTGGTGGGCTATAATCGGTAGTATACTACTCATTTATATAGTCTATGTTATTATATTAGTATGCAAGGGTCTTTGTGCTCACCATTGAGTAATTTTTGCAATAACAAAGTGCTGAATTCATCAAGTAAGATATTCAGTTTTCCTAATAACATGGATACTCCTAATTCAGTTTCAGATTTGAATAAAAGATATGAGTCAAATGAAAGTGAAAAGAAACGATATAGAGTTCAAATGAATAGCTTGTTCAAACAATTAGGTGACTTACAACCGTCACAAATTCAACAATCGTTTTCCAATAGTCTTAGGGAAAAGGCTCTCCATGTTGGAATATCTTCTTATCTCGGTTCAAGAAATTATCAATCTGATTTGTTATTTCCGGGCGGTTATGAGCATAACACCTATGTGACCGCTCAAAGACAATTGAATAAAGATATTCTCAACAATCGATTCAATATCGACCCGGAACTTTCAAATTATGACGCCGTAGTACTCAATAATGGAAATAATCAAATACATATTGCATATCACGGTGCGTCGTCAAATCCATCCTACTTAAATGAAGATAAAACGGACATATTTTCGGTGATTAAAGGTAAACATGAAACACGAGATTCATTTTTAAGAGCTGAAAAGGTATATTTAGACACATTGAATAAGTATCCTAATCATGACATTGAATTGTTAGGGACATCTTTGGGCGGTGCGAAATCCATTCATGTCGGTGAGAAATTCAATGTTAAATCGACGACGTTCAATCCATTTCTATCACATGTATTCACCCCAAAGGTCAATGGTAATTCACCACAAAATATTCATCGAGTTGTAACTGATTGGGCCACTGCGGGAGCTTTAAAAGTACCATCAAATTCAAATAGAAAGTTGTTTCATTACTTCGAAAACAAGAACCCTTATGATTTATTCAAAGCACCGTATCAATATATCACTTCGCCGCATAATCTCAAACAATTCTTTCAAATGCCAAAGAATAAGAAAGTTAATAAAGTCAATTTATTGAAATCTACATTTAATACTATAGGGACCGGACTTGATGTGTTGATGTTCGGAAATGCTTTGAATGACGCAAGAAATCTTTCATCAAAAAATGTTGGAAGTGATAAGACCATAAAGGTGAAGGTAAAATGAAAATAGGAAAAATGGGTTGGAAAACAAATAAAGGAAACATATGGTGGGAATTTGGATAAATGATTTAAGAACAATTAACATATAACTTATTGAAAACTTAATCAATATTTACTTTTCATTTACTTATAAGTTTTAATCTTTATCTTTTATATTTTGTTTTTATTTTACATTTATTATTATTATTTTTATTGTAGATTTTTTATTTATTTTTTATTATAACACATTTAATCACGTAATTTATTCTCAATTTATTACGTAATTATTTCTTGTATTTATTATTTAGTTATTTTGTTTATATAAATGGTACGCTATAGTCGGTACTTAACTACTCACAACGTGCAATATAGGCAGAAATGCTAGTAGTATACTACTGATTATAGCCTGCCCCCAAAACCCTAAAGACGATAATAAATGATCAATAAATACAAGAGAAAACCCTAAAGAAATAATTACGTAATAAATAGGGAATAAATTACGTGATTAAATGTGAGTACGATAAAAAATAAATAAAAAATCTACAATAAAAAATAAATAAAAAAATCTACAATAAAAAGATAAAGATAAAATTGAAAGTAAATAAGTTGCTTGGTTGTTTGGAACGACACATCGCGTTCCCTTCTTGGTTTTCTCGCGACGAAGGTTTACGTCGGGCTTGGTTCCTGAAAAACAGTCCCATCTTATTTTCGCACCTCTAACGCCAGTATATTCAATCATTTTTGCTTGCATTTTTGTAGGTACTGTTGAGTTACCTTTCGCGCGAAATCTGAGTTAGAGTTAGAGTTAGAGTTAGAGTTAGAGTTGGAGTTGAAGTTGGAGTACACGTAAGATTTTTAATGCATACGTGGCTGATGTAAGTGCATACGTGATATCAAATAGTGCATACGGTATTTTCAATAGTGCATACGTTCGCAGGGTCTCTCGATATCGATTTCATACGTGCGACACGGCCATGCATACGTGGGTTAACAAATTTTAATCTAACGGTCGAAAGTGACTTATTTAATAAATCTAAAGGGTGCTACGCTTATAATTTTACCAGTGAGAAAAACATATGCTTACTATATATCTCCCACACTTAAGTTTTTGTAGGTAATAACCATGGCGGAGTCTCAAGGTGTGTGGGAGCCTGACTCGCATGACATTGATGTTCAGAAATGCAAAAGTTTCAAACAATGGGGAAAAAACGTAAACGGTGCTTTACATCGAAAATATCAGGTTAAGCTCACGGTTTCTATTCTTGATACGGAAACTGGTGACACACTCGCACACTTCGTAGACGACTACGGAAATAATCAAGGTGAGATCGCTCAGATACTTTCAGCAGGAACAGGTTCGGCAAACCAGGCCATCACTTTAGGACAGTCCGTTCTAAACTTTGAGAACCAAGTTCAGTTCTATAACGGATTACGGTTGTGTCGCAAAGCCAACGAAGACGCCCACGCTATTTTGAAGTTGAAGCGTGAGGCCGATGATCGCAAGTTGCACACCGCCAGGTTGGCACGCACTCAAGGCTATATTTCCGAAGAAGACGCTGCAGCGATGAGCAAAGTGGCAGCAGAGAAAGAAGAACTGGCGAACTTTCGCCTAAAACAAGCCGAGGAGGAGATCAAGACACTTAAACAAGCTGAGGAGATACGTCTCTTAAAAGAGCAATTGACAACACAGCAAGGTGGGATTGGCGGTGTCCTACGCAACACCGGTGCCCTTATCCAAGAGGGTCTTGACCGTGCTGTCAAACGCAAACGCTGCGACGGCAGCGAAATAGAAGCAGCAGGCAATTGAAACATACACGAAACAAGTTTGTATTACAATAGCTATTAATAATATAATAGTTGTATTTCTGTTTCTGTCTACTTACTGTGTTATTGTCTACTTCTTTTGTGCTAACTTCGCTTGTCTAATGCGTTCTTTCTCCTTGTCAAAAGGAGGGGGTACTTCCTCGCCAAGTTGCACAAAGTGCCCTAAGTAATCCGTGCACTCATCGCACAACACCATATTCTTGTCGGTAAAACCTTCGATATTAAATACGTGCACGCTGCCTATCGGATTGTTCTTGTTGAAATAACAGCAAAAATAACACGCTTTTTGCTCGCACTCCCAACAACTCATCGCGGGTTTGCCATCGGGTAAGTTAGGCGATTCCGCGGAGAGGTGTCGGCAGAAGGGATCGCGAGGCGGTGGGCAAGGTATTAAGAGTCCGATGTCGTCTGGTTCCTCTTCCGATTCATCTTTAGACGCAGCCTCAACTTCTTCTAAAGTTACGTCCACTTCGTTTGCGTTCTTACTTCGTGTTTTCATAGTGGTTTGAAGTGTGCGAAAGTTACCGCGGACTTTAGGTTTTATTCCAACTCTAACTTTAACTTCAACTCTAACTCTGACTTTAACTCTGACTGTATATGTCATACTGTCATACGGTCATGAAAAAATAAAAAAATCAGAAAATGTAAAACGGTGTATAAACGAAATAAACATATTATTATCATTATTTTCTTTCATTCTAATTTCAACTCTAACTCTAACTCTAACTCTAACTCTAACTCTTACTTTAACTCTGACTTTAACTTTTCTAAAATAAAATTTAAACATCAATATTTTCTTTTGCTATTTCAAAATATTTCTTATCAATTTCGATACCTATATAGTTACGTTTTAGATTTTTACATGCTAAACCTGAATTTCCAATACCCATACAACAATCCAATACATTATCGTAAGCATTAGAGTAAGATTTAATTATCCATTCGAACAAATCGTACGGTTTACTACAAGGATGTTTGCTTTTGTAATTTCCATTCGAAAATTTGATAACACTTCTTGGAAATCTTTTTCCATCTTTACAAATGGTTGGTGTTCTATCGGTGTAATGAGTGTATAATTCTGTCCGAGGACCTTGACCTTGTCTTACATAGGGTTTGTGACCTTCAATCATTATTGGATTATATGTTGGTAAATGTTTGTAAAAGACATATATCATTTCATGACTTCTCAAAGGCATTTGATTTGCATGATAAAAGCCTAATGACATCGTTTTCTCATATACGATATCATATCGAAACATCTTCTTATTACTTTCAATAATGCTATGTCCAAATTTAGTGGTAGTAGAAAAGATATAGGCTGAATTTCTTTTACCTATTCTCATTAATTCAATCCATAATTTATCTAAATCGAAAGGAATCTTGTCCCAAGAACAATTTGTTTGATTGTATGGTAAATCACAAATGAAAAGGTCTATTGAATTTCTTGGAATGTTAGGGAAAATGTTAAAACAATCATCGTTGTGTAAACTTATCATTACTTTAGTTTCTTTTAAAAAAATAATAAACAAACTATACATATATCTTTAATGAAGATTGTAAAAGTAAAAGATATGAACATCGATGTGCCAAATGGAAGTGCTTTCAATATCAAAACCGGACCGAACATGTTGAAAGCTCATCAAAATTCAATTTTTATAGGCAAAAGAGGCAGTGGTAAATCAGTTGCGGTGACTAATTATTTGAAAATGTTGAAAAAAGAAGGGTCATTACATCGAATATTTGTAATAAGTCCTACATTTAATTCAAACAAAAAATTAATGAAATCATTAGATATCGACTCCGAAGATGTGTACGAACCCGACGATGCTTCAAATGTTATCAATGATATTATTCAAAAAGTCGAAGGAGAAAGAGACACATATTTGAAATATCATGAAGACTTGAAAAAATGGAATTTGTTGATGGATAAATTAAATAATAGAAATATCTTTATCGATGATATCGACCCCGAATTATTGTTAGAATTTTTGACATCAGACGGTTTCGAAAAGCCCGTACATAAATATAATGGTCAACGTCCTATATTGGCTGTTTTTGTCGATGATTGTCAATCAACGAATTTGTTTCGAACTCCAAAATTTCTAAATTTTATCACAAGACATCGACATATAGCTGATTTTGAAACCGGTGGGGCTTTAGGAATAAGTTGTTACATTTGCATTCAGAACTTCAAAAGCCAATTTGGTTCTTGCCCAAGAGCCGTAAAAAACAATGCAACTTCTTTGGCGGTATTTAAAATGAAAGACAAAAAAGAATTACAAGAAATATATGAATCTTGTGCCGGTGAAATTGACGAAACGACTTTCTATGAAGTATATGCACATGCTATCAATGAACCACATTCATTTCTATTAATCGATTTACATCCAAAAGACAATCATGCATCGATGTTTCGAAAAAGATTTGATGAATTTATTATTCCTGAAAGGGACAGGGTACGGGCGCTGGGAACTCTTCGAATTGCACATGATGACTGCATGTCACGGCTGCGTCTATCGCGTGATACAGTGACCACAATGAACGTCGCCGGCAGCAGACGGTGAACACATGTCACATCGACATCGCGGACACCATTGCCGCTGCCGATGCCGATGCCGTTGCGTGACTGCTTACTCGTTACTGTGACACTCGTTCTTCGTTGACCCATCCCAATCCGCAATTGCATCGTAAAATTCTTCAGCTACAGTGACACGCAATTTCTTCAACGTTCCGCTTCCCTTCCTGAAAAAATAAATCATAACTTATGAAGAAAACATCTTGTGAAAGGTGTATAGCTATTTCGAAAAGTAGTGGAAATCAATGTAAAAATATGACTTGTAAATATAGTCCTTATTGTTATGTTCATAGAGTAGTTAATATAAAAGAAAGTGGTATTCCGAATTCAGGTCTTGGGGTATATGTTAAAGAAGACTTGAAAAAAGATAAGTTAGTGGGTCGATACACCGTCGGCACGCAACGATTGACAATGAATGAGTTACCTCCATTGAATCGAAGAACACATATTTGGAAAAAGAATAATAATCTGTTTTATGATGCATCGAAAACAAATTCAGTTGCCGGTAAGTTCAATGATTGTACCCCTCAAAGTGCCAAAAGAATCAAATGCAAAAATAATGCTAAAATAAATTCTGTAGGAAATGTTCGATTAACATCAAATGTAAAAAAGAATCAAGAGATATTTGTTTCTTATGGGAAAGACTATTGGAAAGATAAATGATACAAATATTCTTTCAAAATTCTGGAAACAATGATTTGAATGTTTTATGAAAATGAGGGTCTGAATTCAAAACGTCATGATAAGTCGGAGGGACCGCGTTTGGCTTTCCTTCCGTTTTTGAAACTTTGTCTTTCTTTTTTGATTTTTTGATAATCACTTGAGGTTGATGTTCATCGTCACTTGAACTACCCGAAGTTTCACTATCAGATTCCACAACAATCACAGGTTTCTTTTTTGATTTCTTTACATATTTCTTTTCGATTATTTCCGGTTCAGATTTTTGTTCGAATTTTTCAGTAATTTCAGGTTCTTTTATCGATGATTTTATTTTATTTTGAGCAGCCTCCAACACTTTTTTGTTTTCTAATTCTTTAGCAAGTTTGATATCCTTTTTGGCTTCAGAATTCTTTCTTCTTGTTTCCATAGCTTTTAATCGAGCAACTTTTAATCGTTCTAAAGTAGCCTCATCAGTAATTTTTTCACCTTTCTTGAAACCCATATTAGAATACACAAGAAAATAATTTTATAATCATTACTTATCATTTCTATTAATTTTTAATGACTTTGATTTAAATTCTAACTTTAACTCTAACTTTAACTTTTACTCTAACTCTTACTCTTACTCTAACTCTAACTCTAACTCTAACGCCAACTCTAACTCTAACTCTTACTCTTACTTTAACTCTAACTGGAAAATAAAATCAGTTTAATGTATAATGTTTGAAATAAATACGTGTGATGTCTTTCAATTTGGGACAATTATCGTTGCTTTGATTCATGCTATAGGGTATAATATGAGACGGTCTCGATGTAAACAATTAGATTGTCTTTGTATAAAGTGCGAAAGAGATATCATGAATTCAAAAGAATTAAGTATTGATAAAAATGTGTTTGAATCTGCTTAAAGATTATAAGTTCTATATTATAACAATGAGTGAAATTGATACACATTCTTCTAAGTATATGAAGGTTACTTCTAAGAATGGTAAGGTGTATTATAAAAAGCCTTTAGATATGAATAGAAGAGACAAAGGGAAATATTATGAAGCCAACAAACCATTGTTACAAAAGAATCTAACCTTAGACCGAATTTTGTTAAATAAAAATGTCGGTGTTTCAACGATGGAAAAGCATGGTATTGATAAAGTAAAAATTGTTGAAATATTCTCCAATAAAATCAAAGAAAATCCTGAAGACTTTGAAAAATATATGGAAATTCAAAACAAAATTTTGGAAAGATTAAATGTAACAAAAACCACCTAAAGAATACGTTACAATTCAGTAATAAGAAATATATCATATAATAATAATGCCTCCGAAAAAGTCTAATGATAAAGACAAAAAATATGATAAAGGCAAAGCTCCATTGACCAAAGCAAAGAAAACCAATCTCAAGAAAGTCAAAAACCATAGGGCCGGAAATTTGAAAGCATCAAGTTCAAGACAATTAACAAAGGAACAATGGAGTAAAATAAATCAAATTGAAAAAAAGAAAATAGATGAAGAATTTAGCAAAGAAAATAAACAACAAAAATTACAATCAGAAATAAAGAAATTTGAAAAAGAAAATGAAGATTTAATAGTTCTTAGTGATTTGCTTTCTCGGCAAGAATATGAAGAACTATTTACGGACAAAGACGTTACAAAAGATTTTGTTGATAAAGGTGGAAATTCAGGCGTTAGCATGAAAATCAAATTTAATAGATTTCTTAGTAATCCTTTGGATTATTGGATGAATTTAATTAATAAAAAAATTGACCAAGCTTCGGAAGATGTAAAACATTTTCAGTTTGGTGTAAACTTTCAAGATGGTTCTTCGGAATTTTTAAGTGCAAAAAATGAAATCGAATTTTACAAAAAAATTAGAAGGAATGATTCAGTCCGGAGATGATAGAGGGGCTGTGAATTTCATCACAATTTCTTTATTAAATTTCAAAAAAAATAATGGAAAAGGTCAACCATTGTCGGTGCCAAAATCTGTGGAGGAATTGAAACAAAAGAAAAGTTGCATTACAATTAAGGATGAACAATGTTTTGCTAAATCTTGCATTATTATGCATTACAAAGATAAAAAATACAATGAAGAAATAACTTACAAAATTTACAATAATGTGTGCAACAATGATAAAAATCGTTTAACAAGAGAAGCAATAATTTTAATGAAAGAATTAGAATTTAATGCTGAAGACGGTATAGGTTTTGATGACATTCATGTCTTTGAAGAAAAATTCAACAAAAATATTACAATTCATGGAATGACTGATTTGGGTTGTACAATAATGTATCCGCCAAGTAAAGAAGGTTTGCCCGACAGACCGGAATGGAATTTTGTTTATTATCATTTAAATTCAAGTATTGGACACTACGAACCAATAATGGCTATTACCCTTCGGGTGGCTTAAGCCACCCTAACAGCGATTTAGGGTGGCTTAAGCCACCTTAACGTTTTCAATTATTACGGGAGCTATCGGTACCGGAAGCTAGATTTTTTTTAGCTCAAAATGACGGCGACATTGTCTTCTTTTAGACACTATGTGCACTATTAGGCAAACCCAAGTTCCCGGTGAGCAATTTTGAGAAGTATCCAAGAGGGTGCAACATTTAGTAAAATTTGAGCGATTTTCCCGGTTTTTTGCATACCCATGCTACTTCAACCGAGATTTTGAGGGTCAAGATGACCTCGGATCAAACTTTTGGCAAGACACTGCAGAAAGAGCAGCTCGAGATCTTGACAACATGGGTCTCCAAATTTTGAAAGCGTCTTAGAGGAAGCCCCCGGTGAGCTAATTAGCTTAAGGTGGCTTAAGCCATCTTAAGGAAAAATGGGAAATACCCACCCTACTTCAACAGAGATTTTGAGGGTCAAGATGAACTCAGATCAAACTTTTGATAAGACATTGCAGAAAGAGCAGCTCAAGATCTTGACGACATAGGTCTCCAAATTTTGAAAGCACCGCCGAAGAAGACCCCATGAGCCCTTTAAGTTAGGGTGGCTTAAGCCACCTTAAGCTGCGGGTAATAGGCAATAACGAAAATCGAAGCTTTTTATGGAATAGCCGACCGACCAAGGTGTTTTAAATGTAAAAGTAAATTGTGTGATTTTTCTAAAAAAGGAACCAAACCATTTATTGATTGGAAGAAAGCCATACACTGTGAAGATTGTAATATAAAATTTCCAAATCAGAAATGTTATGATTTACACAAAAAAGGGACAGCTTGTCAACATTTCCATAGGTGCAAAGGTGAGTGTAAAAAGGTTTACGATATAAGAAAAGAACAAGAACACATTTGTGGACATGAATTTTGTCCAAATTGTAAATTATATTGTGACATGAGAGAGCATCAATGTTACATTACACCAAAGAAACCAAAAGATGTTGTTGATGAAAGTAAAATAGGATTTTTTGATTTTGAAGCATATAATGAAACAAAGCATGAAGTTAATCTGAGTGTGACACAATATTCTAATGGAGAGGAATTTATTCACAACAATATTGAAGAAGCTTGCAAATTTTTATTTTCAAACAAACATAAAGGGTTTACTTTTATAGCACATAATGGTAGTAAGTATGATTATGTACTTATCATAGAATACATAATGACGACAATGAATGAAATTCCTGAAACGGTGCAAAATGGTGGTAAAATAATGTATCTAAAATATCAAAACGTGACATTAATGGACAGCTACCTACATTTAACAAATCCATTAAGTAAATTCTCAAAAATATTCGATTTAAAAGGTGAGAAGAAAGGTTATTTTCCTCACAAGTTTAATACCCCTGAAAATAAAAAATATGAGGGTTTAATACCGGACAAAATGTACTATGGATACAATCAAATGAAAGGTGATGCACGAGCGAAATTTTTGGATTGGTATTCGCAAATGAAAAACAAGAAATATCATTTTGTGATGGAAAAAGAAATTTTAGATTATTGTCAAAGTGATGTAAGAATTTTACGATTAGGATGGACGAAATATAGAAAGAAAATTTTAGAAATTACAAATGAAGAAATTGACCCCACAGCCTATTTAACGATTGCATCATTGACACAAACAATTCATAGGTATTTGCATATGCCTGAAAATTCTATAGCTATTTTAAATAGTGTCATCAAAGGAAAACATCAATCAACAATAGGAGACATTTGGTTGGAATATGTAAAATATACAAATAAAATTGATAATTTAATCAAAGAATACAAAATTCCTCATTTCCATTTTGTTAACAATGAAAGACATAAATATGCAGATGGTTATGACCCTGCAACAAACACAATATATGAATTTCTTGGTGATTATTGGCATGGAAATCCAAAAACAAATGGTAAGAATATGTTTAGAAAAAATTATGCCACAAATAAAACATTTTATCAACTGTACGACGAGACCAAAAAAAGATTAGAAAAAATTCAAAGTCTTGGGTATAATATCGAAATCATGTGGGAAAGTGATTTCAAAGAATTACAAAAAAAATGACCAAAATGTTATCGATTTTGTAAATAGTTATAACACACCTATCGTGTTCAGAGATGCATTATTTGGCGGGAGAACTGACCCTAAAAAATTATATCACAAATGTGGAGATAATGAAACAATTAGATATGTAGATTTTACAAGTTTGTATCCTTGGGTTTTAAAATATTGTAAATTTCCTTCAAAACATCCTACAAAAATCTATCAAGAAATTGAATTAAATGGAGTTACTAATATCGAACAATTCTTTGGAGTAATAAAATGCACAATAATTCCACCAAATGATTTGGGAATGGCAGTTTTACCATTGAGGAACTTGGGACATTCTAAAATGGAGAAGTTGACATTTCCTTTGACAAAAATGACTGGAACGTGGTGCACCGAAGAGGTAAAATTAGCTATAAAAAAGGGATATAAAATTGAAAAAATTCATCAAGTTGTACACTGGGAAAATACATCATATACTATTTTTGAAAGTTTTATTAATACTTTTTTAAAAATAAAACAAGAGGCAAACGATTATCCTGAGTGGGTACAAAGCGAAAAAGATAAAGATTTGTATATTAAAAAATATTGTGAAAAGGAAGGTATATTATTAGAAAAAGATAAAATATATAAAAATGAAGGATTGAGAACTATTGCTAAATTATTTCTCAACAACTTGTGGGGTAGATATTGTTTGAAACCAAATAAAAGACGAAACAAATTCATGAATAGTGCTGAAGTATATGATATTTTATCAGATTCAAGAAATGACAATGTTCTAATTCAGCCAATAAAAAACAAAAATGGTGATGTTAAATATCAAGTTGGTTTTAATGTATTAGGTGAATATTTTGAAACAAACTGCACCGTTAACGAAGTTATTGGAGTGTTTACGACGGCATATGCACGAATGAAATTATACAATTTGATGGACGATGTAGGATTTGACAATGTACTATATCACGATACCGACTCAGTGGTATACATTGAAAATACAAGTAATAATCATATCTTCAAAGAACAACTTGGTGATTATCTTGGAGAACTGACCGACGAGTTAGAAAATAAGACATGCATTGAATTTGTATCAACAGCACCTAAATCATATTCATTAAAATTTGATAATGGAACAACAATGACTAAGGTAAAAGGATTTCCATTAAATTATGAAAATTCTCAAAGTATCAATCATGAAGAAATCAAAGATATCATTTTATACAATCACGAAAAAATTGTGGAATTAAAATACGATGTTCTTAGAAAACCAAGAAAAATTGATGAAAACAAACATTATGCAGCTCTTGGTATAGAAACAAGAAGCGAAACAAAATCATTTTCATTAAATTATGATAAAGGATACATTCAGTGGGACAATTTCAATATCCTACCTTGGGGACATAAAGATATTCCTTTATAATAATGAGCAAGTCAATCACTGAAAAACAAATACAAGACTTTTATCTGAATCCTGAAATAGGACTAAGTGCCGTATCACCATTTACGGCCAAATTAAAATCTCTTGGTTATAAGGTCACACAAAAACAAGTCAAAGAAGCTATAGAAGCAACTGAAGTCAATCAAACATTTTCTCAAAAAAAGAAAATCAATAGAAAAAAATTATTTCCTATTTACGGTAAAGACCCTAACAAGAATTATGTTCAGGCTGATTTAGCATTTATTCCTGAATTCAAAAAACAAAATAGAGGCTACTCCGTTATATTGACGGCTATCAATATCAATACACGAAAGGCTTATGCATATCCATTAAAATCAAAAACTGTTAAAGACAAAAATAACAAAAACATTGATTCTGCTGAAGGAATAATTCCTGCTTTTAAAAAGTTAATAAAAGATTCAAAAATGAATGTATTGACTACGGACAATGGTGTAGAATTTACAAATAAATCTATGAAAAAATTATTAAAGGACAACAATATTGAGCATTATTTAAATGAAACCGAAGACCATACTACTATGGGTATGATAGAAAGATTCAATAGAACATTAAAATTGAAATTTAAAAAAATAGAAAAAAGTAAAGACACCGTAAACTGGATTGATTATTTGGATTCTGTTGTCAAAAATTATAATAGTACACAAAATTCTGCAAATATCGATAAATCAACTCCTGATAATATGAACCTAACAAAGACCATCAGAAATATTTTATTGAAAAGGAATAAATTGACTAAGCTTCTTGAAAAAATAGATATAAAACCGGGTGATAAAGTTAGGATTAAAATTAAAACTAAAACGTTTGATAAAGAATCTCAACGATGGTCGACAAAAATATATAAAGTAAAATCTATGAAAGGGTTGAGTTATATCATCGAAGACGGTAAAGAAACTTTGGCACGTCGATATAAACCACGAGAATTATTGGAAGTCCAAGGTAACAATTCTAATAATAAGAAATCCAGTGATGAACCTACACTTTCTGAATTAGTTTCTAAACAAAATAAAAAAGAAAGAACTCTTAGGAAAGAAGGTGTCTCATCTTCTAATCGAATATCTAAAAGGACAAGAAGTCAAAATAAAAATAATAAAGATAATGAAACGGAAATTGATTTACGATGATTTTTATCGATTGTATTATATACATTGTTATGGTAAGAGCTAATCAAACACAAGCTCAACGAAGGCTGAATAATAATATTTATTGTGGATATAAAGACCCTGCACCTTTAGGTCGTCCGCTTGGAAATAAAATTCAATGTAAAGCTCGTCATCAATTAAGGCGGTATGGAAGAATTTTAAGACCACCTCATCCTGCGGATAGACAACAAAATAGACGAAACAATTAATATATATGTAATATTATAAAATATATGCGAAAGATATTGACTGATGATATTGTCAAACAATATTGTCTAAACGAATTAGGCTTTAGAAATGCTGCATCTAATAAATCAATATTTCAAGGATATTCTAAATTAGCTTCTAAGAATTATGCTATGACCGCTCCTTCTCAAAATAGTGTTGAATTCTATACTTCTATTTCTCAAAGTCCTTTGATAAATTCAGTTGATTTGATTCAAAATTTGAAAAGAAGTGATGTCAATGTTTTTGTTCCGGGAAAATATACAAGAGCGGACAATTTACAAAGGTTTGCAGATTTAAGTGAATCTGATGTAGAAACTCCAAGAAGTTATGTATCACCTGATTCAGAACATGATGACGATGTTAAATATTTAGAAAGTTTGTCACCAACTCCAATAAATCAAGGAGAATCTGGACCTTCCGGAATAATTATTCCAAATCCTATGTTATTACAAGCTTCATCTCCGTTTAACACACCCCAAAATCAAGGTGAATCTGGACGAAGAACCCCTTTAGTAAGACAAGCATTATTCAATTCAGCTAAAAAAGATTCCCTTAGCCCTGCACGTTTAGATATTGATGATGACGATGATGATATTAGTGGTGTGGAAATTATAGAAGAAGAAGCAAGTCCGCAAATGTATACAAGAGGACAACGTGCAAGTAGAGCTAATCAACCATAAAAATATATATATTAATATATACACATTTATGACTCGTGCTGAATGGAACGAAACATTAAAAAAATGTGCCAAAGAATATCATTCCAAAAAAGGCACGAAACCTCGTAAAAAATATTCCAAAAAGAAAAAGTTAATTAAATCTGCAAATATTCAATCACCACAAGTGACATCACGACCTATTGCAAATTTACCAACAAATAATAACAATCGAGGACCTGCAAGATTTCCTTTTAATTTAATCGTGTGAAGTTAACTCCAATCCCAACTCCAACTCCAACTCCAACTCCAACTCCAACTCTAACTACGACTTATTTTTTTAGAATTTACTTTTATTATATTTAGAATTTACTTTTTCCTATTTCGTTATTTACATTATGTTATGATTCTCATTTACATTTATTTTTATAGAAATATTATAAAATCTAACTCTAACTCCAACTCTAACTTTAACTCTAACTTTAACTAAGATTCATATAATATTTTTATATTTTACTCGGCTACAATCGTAGATTGTTGCTATTTTTATTTTTCATAGAAATATTATAAAATCTAACTCTAACTCTAACTTTAACTTTAACTCTGACTCTGACTTATATTTTAGTAATATATAAATGAATTTAAAAACAACTCACGTATATTTATATAGAACTTATCGTTAGAACTATTAACATATATCTTATTGAAACATTAATTAATTTACTTTTTATTTACTTTCAATTTTATCTTTATCTTTTTATTGTAGATTTTTTATTTATTTTTTATTGTAGATTTTTTATTTATTTTTTATCGTACTCACATTTAATCACGTAATTTATTCCCTATTTATTACGTAATTATTTCTTTAGGGTTTTCTCTTGTATTTATTAATCATTTATTATCGTCTTTAGGGTTTTGGGGGCAGGCTATAATCAGTAGTATACTACTAATGCTGGTTCATTCGGTTGTGGAATTGATGTTTTGGCTTTAGGTTCAGGTAGTGGATATGACCAAGCTGGGAATTATTCGGTAAATTTAGGAGATGATTCCGGACAAAGTAACGCCGGTGTGGAATCTGTTTATGTAGGAAGATTTGCAGGCGAAGTTTTTAGTGGTCTAAATTCAGTGTCATTAGGTTCATATGCTAATAAGAATACCGGAGGAACTTCGTCTGTCAACAATACTATTTGTATAAATGCAACCGGTGTTGAATTAAATTCTGTAAATCCAAGTTCATTTACGGTAAAACCTATAAGACCAAGTCCTGATGTGACATTAGAAAATTTACAATTGTATTATGATTCAGTTTCCGGTGAAATAAAATATGGTGCTATTAATAATGGAAGTATTGGTTCATTAAGTCAAGTTTTGGCTGTCGGTAATTCTGGAAATAACATTAATTTAAGCGGAGATTTGGATTGTAGTGCTATACGACTTGTAAGTAGCATAGACTGGGCATATACAACGCCAACATCATCATTGACGACCTCAGGAAATCCTTTGATAGGTTTGACAAATGCATATACGGCAACATTACCCACAAGTCCGGTTCCTCATACCGGTGATGTATTTACTTTTGTAAATAATACCGGAAATAGTATAAGTGCTGGAGATATTGTTCAATTTGACGACGACTTTACTAATGTAAATGGTGTAAAAATATATGCAGCTTCGGCAAGTCAATCTAATCAAAATTGTATGCCTATTGGAGTTTGTGTTCAGAATTCAAACAACGGAAATTCTTGTTTTGTTTGTACAAAAGGATTCACAACTTGCAAAGCTATTGATGGAAGTTATGTCAAAGGTCAAATGTTAGGTTGTGCTTCGGGAGGATCAGTCAATTCTTCACAAATTACTACAAATAATGTTGGAATTATTGGTGTGTGTATGGAAAGTAAAGTTATAACAACTCCGGGTTCGGGAATATTGGTTTGGATTAAACCTGATTTTAAATTGTAATTTTATATATTATATAATTATATTATAGAATAAAAATGACGTCTTTCGGTAAAGATTTGATTTGTAAAAATCTACAATGTACAACCGTTAATGGAAATGCACCGAGTGGGGGAAGTTCAAAATGGCTTGATGTACAAGGAACAACAAATGATATTGAACTAGCTAACGGCAAAGTTACGGTAAAAGACGTCTTTGAAACAAAAACTTTACAATATCAACATCTTGATATAAGAAATTTTCCAAGAAATAATCCACTACCCGGACAAAGTATTCGTATTTTAGAATTTGCAGAAAATTCTTTTAGTGCAATGTATTTATTTCAATTACAAGACAACGAACTAAATAGAGATACTGTAAAATTCAAAATTCAACACGCTGATGAAGGATTAGAATTAAGTCGACAACCTTCGATTACACAAGAAAATATAGTTGTGTCGTAACTTTTTAATAAATTATATTTAGATTTATTTTAACGTATTTACATTTTATTATTCTTATTATTTTTATTTTATTTATGATAAATTCTTTTTTTTATAATTTTATCAAATTTATCAAATTTATATTTATTCCACCGGAAACTCTCACCGAACCGGATAAATTCACCGGAAGCTCACCGGAAGCTCACCGGACCGGATAAATTCACCGGAAGCTCACCGGAAAATTGACACGTCATCCTAGGGTTTGGAGGATAGTAGAATGTTGTAGGGTTTGCGGATAGGATTTTACCCCAACCCTAGGGCGCAGCCCTAGGGTTTTTGTGGTGGGGGAAAATTCTGTCCGTAAATGCTACATCATACTACTTAACACACCCCTCTAGGGGCCTAATATGGTCGCTTTACAAGTCTATAGGTTGTACCCATTCATTTTGGTCGTAACATGCGGGCACTCCCCACTGCAAATTTAGGGTGAGATACCCACCTAATACTGCTGATGTAACACCCCTAAAGTGATATTTTGGGCATCCAGTATTTTTTGGGTGAAAGTATGCCTCTTGAGGATCAACCTCCACAAAAAAATTCCCCCTAACGCGAAATACTCTATTTATGGTGAATTGTTGAAATTAATTCATAAAAAGGCCATTTTCTCGGTGCACCCTACCCTTAATCGCTCCCCGTTCACGCCAATCCCGCCCGGCACGATTGGCGTTGTGAAAATGTCACGCCAATCGTGCCGGGCGGGCCCATAGACTACAAGTTGGATTCCTGGTGAGCTGTAAAACGTGTGATCGCGACTGACAAGATAAATACTGCAACCAACAAAGAAAACCATACTTCCCTGACATTTGGCGCGAATGGCGTGGGGCGCGATTGGCGTGTAACATATATACCTGTATCTGCTGCCGCCAGACATAAAAAGCCCCCCGATGTGAGTCCATAGTTTTGTATACAGCCTCAATACCTCTTATGGCAACCTTGAAGTTCCGCACGCATGCCTTTCTTCTCGCTCTGTGTGCGTGTTTCTCTGCGATACTGTTGTGCTTCCACATAACCTATTTCTTCTCGCACTCAGAAGATTCGACGCGCAAGAAGAAAACCCCAGACGTGGTGACCCCTCAAATCAAGCATGCACACATATTGCAACCTTTGAGTTATGTTGATGAACACACTCTCGAGGTGTCTCTTGCCCTTCCGGAAGGTCCCGCTCTCCGAATGTGCAGGCGCGGGACTCCCCTTTTGTATTCTGGGAAGCACCGCTGCAGACGCAAGCTTATGTCTGGGGCATGGTGCTCTTGGCACGAAGAGGTATCTGACTGGTTTGCACTTTACAACGAAAAGTATGAATATTTTAAACGTCGTTCCTCAGCTCCTTGCAAAAGCTCTCCCCCACTACAAATGAACGAGTACCCTGCGCCAATATGCACTCGGGAATCTGTTCTTCGTCAAACAGTTGTCGAAGTGTGTACTGTCCGAGGCTCTTGGATATGGCGTGACAGGTCAACCGAGCTGTCCCAGCTGTTGTGGTATCAGCAAATTGGTGCGTGGGAGGTTTTCAGGCAGAATTTCCGAAATTATAAAACACCATCTGCTAGGTACCGCTGTCGTCACCTTCCAGTGGACGTGCACGCTTTGGAGGTCGGTGCTGGCGTTGCGCCATGGTTCAATTACGTAATTCGACACTGCAACCATACAAAGATCGCAAGCATTTCCACAACTGACGTATCTGGGGATCACTTGTTTTTTGGGGTTTGGAACATGCGCTGGAAACTGGACGCCCTCGGACTGCTCGATACCCCTCTGCGTGCCTACGACTTTCGCGGGGAGCAAATTGAGTTCCGTGAGCGGTTTAACTTCGTAACCTTCATTGCTGTATATGAACATCTTCGCGACGGCCTAGGGCTTACAAAACACATCTTCCGCTATCTAAGACCAGGAGCTATAATAGTGGAAAGTTATCCAGGTTCCTACATAAGTTTCAATCAAACATCTTTGGCCAAAGACACATCCTACCCTGATCTTGGAATTGCAAAAGTCCGTCGCAGGGATATCCATGAACTGTATTCAAAGCACTGCAAAATCCTGGATACTTATCGCGATTCCAACGCACCAGCTGTTCTTGATGAAGAATCAGTATTCGATGAACACACTACTCGCTGGTGGCAGTGCTTCGTGACTTAGTTTTCTTTCCTCTATGCAACCCACTATGTAACACACATCAACTGAACTAGGTCTCAATTGGATGCACAGGTTGCGCCGGTTGTTGATGCAAACCCCGTTTGCCTAGGATATCCCACCGCTTTGAACGAGTAGATTACTGTATGTACATGACTGTATGTTCAGTGCATCCCTTCTCTGTGGAAATTATTATAAATGTGCAATATAGAATAAACTCTTGAAGGTGGGAAGATGATGAAGTCATCAATTATGCTTTCAAGTAGAATGTGGTAGTGTTTATGGACATACATTGCCTTTGTTGGGGTAAAAATATCCCCAGCAATACACTCAGTAGTATGCTACCGATTATAGCTCACCACAAAATAAGTAATTATAAAGTATAAGAGGAAACCCTAAAAGAATAATGACGTAATAACTAGAGAATAAATCATTCGATTGAATGTAAGTTAAATATAAAAAGATAAAGATAGAAATTGTAAGTAAATGAAAAGTGAATTAACTAAGTTCTCAATATATATACATGTTTATTGTTTTTAAATCATTTATTGCATAATTTTCATGAATACTATGTGAACATGATTTACAAATGCACTATATTCGATATCGTCGTCGTTTTCTATATCTATATCATAATATTGCTTGGTTTCCATATAATCCAAAGAATTTTCCAAAAATTGTTTGTAGTACCCATTTTTATTTAGGTATTCATTTATTGTATCATATTTTGTTTTTGTAATTTTGCTAACATCTTCTTAAATTTTGAGTGCAAATGAAAATGAGAACCATCATCAAATTCATTTGGGTCAAATTTAACAATGGTTGGTTTTACATATACTATTTCACAAAAAATGTTTTTAGTTTCTACTTAGTAGTATACTACCGATTATAGCTCCCACCCCAAACCCTAAAGACAATAATAAATGATTAATAAATATAAGAGAAAACCCCAAAAAAATATTGACGTAATAAATAGGGAATAAATTACGTGATTAAACATGAGTAAAATGAAAATAAATATGAAAAGATAACGATTAAAATTGTAAGTAAATGAAAAGAAAATTAATTAAGTTCTCAATAAAATATATGTTAATTGTTCTTAAATCTTTTTATTTTTTGAGGTTTTTTGCTTTTTGTCCCCTGAAAAAACCAAAGAAATTACGAGAAATTATTTGAAGATGCAACTAATGTATATGGGTCACTTAATGGTGTAACTATACCTAAACCTTCACAAATCAAAATATAGTTGTCTGCAATATAATTATTTACATATGTATCAGCGTGTTGAATTTTGAATTTAGCTTGATGAGTATCTGTTTCATCACCTTCTAACTCAAATATGCACTTGAAGCATTTGAAAAGCATTTGAAGGGAATTCTAATATTCGTATACCTTGACCAGCAATAGGCTCTTTTCTCGGAAAATTAGACATATCAAGATTTGCATATTGTAAAGATTTTGTTGTTAACTTATTGCAATCTATATCATTGCAACCGATAATGTAACAGTAGTATACGACCGATTATAACTCCCACCCAAAACCCTAAAGACAATAATAAATGATTAATAAATACAAGAGAAAACCCTAAAGAAACAATTACGTCATAAATAGGGAATAAATTACGTGATTAAATGTGAGTACGATAAAAAACAAATAAAAAATAAATAAATAAATAAATCTACAATAAAAAGATAAAGATAAGATTGAAAGTAAACAAAAAGTAAATTAATTAATGTTTCAATAAGATATATGTTAACTGTTCTTAAATCATTTCATCCTTTTTAAAGATATGATATTTACCCATTCAATATATGCCGAATATTCTTTTTCATCTTCATTTTCAATATTTAAATTATAGAATTGTTTAGTTTTGATATGTGTAGGGGAGTCTTTGTGTTTTGAATCCAAACAATGTTGAAAATACCCTTTTTCATTTATTCCATTATTTATGTTTTCATATCCTTTCTTTGTAATTTTTGTTAATATTTTTGTAAATGATGAATCCATATGAAAATCTCAACCAAAATCATTTTTTCGGGGTCAACTTTAACAATCCTTGGTTTAACATATATTAATTCACAAAGAAAGTTTTGAGATTCTTCTTTATGCCTTTCTTTGAGTAAATTGCGAAATTTCAAATACTCATCACTTGATAATTTTGTTTTTACTTCGTCAACAAGATTTTGGATATCATGTGAAGTAGTCATTCTTGCTTTGTTTACACTACTGAGTTACAATCTTTAAGTGGATTATATTTTTTTGAGATTTTTTGTCCCCCTGGAAAAAACCGAAGAACATTCACACAATTAAATTAAAAGTAAATCTTGCAGGTCCTCGATTGTTATTATTTGATGGTAAATTTGCAATATATCGTGATGTCACTTGTGGTGATTGAATTTTTGCAGATTTGATTAACCTTTTCTTTTTGGAATATTTTTTACGAGGTTTCGTGCCTTTTTTGGAATGATATTCTTTGGCACATTTTTTTAATGTTTCGTTCCATTCAGCACGAGTCATTTGTATATTATGATATATTATTATTTATAATTGATTACCTCGAGTTGCACGTTGTGCTCTTGTGGCAATAGGACTCATTTCCAAACCCATATAGTGAACACCACTCGTATCATCACCATCATCATCACCATTAGAACGTGCAGGACTTAGTGATTTCTTTTGAGCCTCTTTGAATAATACTTGTCTTACTAAAGGTATTCGTCCGGAAGGTCCAGATTCACCTTGATTTTGGGGTGTGTTTAAAGTAGTAGAGTACCGATTATAGCCTGCCCCCAAAACCCTAAAGACGATAATAAATGATTAATAAATACAAGAGAAAACCCTAAAGAAATAATTACGTAATAAATTGAGAATAAATTACGTGATTAAATGTGTATACAATAAAAAATAAATAAATAAAATCTACAATAAAAATAATAATAATAAATGTAAAATAAAAACAAAAAACAAAAGATAAAAGATAAAAATTGTAAGTAAATGAAAAGTAAATTAATTAAGTTCTCAATATATATACATGTTAATTGTTCTTAAATCATTTATGGAAGTTTAATAAGTCTTTGAATTAATTCTTGTTTATTACCACTTGCTTTGATATGATTAATTTTACACATTTCTGTTAGCTATTTTAGTGTAGTAAACGAGTAGTATACTACCGACTATAGCGTCCCAAAAACCCTAATGACTATGACAAATGACTATGACAACCCTAAAGACTACAAATAATAATAATAAATATAAGAAAAAACCCTAGAGAAATAATTACGTAATAAATAGGTAATAAATTACGTGATTAAATGTGAGTAAAAAAAAGAATAAAAATGAATATACAAAAATATAAAAATAAAAACAAAATAAAAAGATGAAGATATAAAAGATAAAGATAAAATTGAAAGTAAATAAAAAGTAAATTGATTAATGTTTCAATAAGATATATGTTAATTGTTCTTAAATCATTTCACTATTTTTAACGATATAATATTTACCCATTCCACATATGCCGAATATTCTTTTTCATCGTCGTTTTCAATATTTAAATCGTAGTATTGTTTAGTTTTAATATGTGTAGGGGAGTCTTTATGGCTTGTATCCAAATGATGTCTATGATACCCCTTTTCATTTATTCCATTATTTATGTTTTCATAACCTTTCTTTGTAATTTTTGTTAATATTTTTGTAAATGAGGTATCCATCCAAAAATCACAACAACCTTCATTTTTTTCTGGGTCAACTTTAACAATCCTTGGTTTGACATATATCAATTCACAAAGAATGTTTTGAGATTCCTCTTCATGTCTTTCTTTTAGTAAATTACAAAATTTCAAATACTCATCACTTGATAATTTTGTTTTTACTTGGTCAACAAGATTTTGGATATCATGTGAAGTAGTCATCTTGCTTTGTTTACCCTACTGAGTTACACGCTTTAAGTGGATTTTTTTGAGGTTTTTTTGTCCCCCTGAAAAACCGAAGAAATTCTATACTATCAAATTAAAAGGAAATCAATAAAGTAAATTAATTAGTTTTAACCTAACCACTCTCCTATTCCGTGCCAATATAAATCTAAAAGATTAAACCAACATTTGATGCATCTTATTTTGCAATCTTTCATTGGAGAACAAAATTTGATTAAATAATAAACCGCTTGCATGGTTTGCTTTCCTCCTCGAGAATTTATATGCACTCCAATATCCTTTAGTAATTTTTCATTAGTAGGATTTTCATATATTTTTTTCATATCCTCATACACCCAAGGAGAATATTCACCATAAAGAAATAATACATCTGGATTTTTAGTTATTACTTGTGTAAGATAATTTTCAATTTGTTCATATTTAGGAAATGGATTTTTTTCTACATACCATTCAATCATCATTTCTTCTTCTTCAACGTTTTTACAATAATCACGTGCTAAAATCTCTTCAATCGTTGCCATATCAAATCTTACATTATAATGTAACATATTCTTTAAATCAATTTAGTTCTTATTTTTTGAGGTTTTTTGTCCCCCTGAAAAAACCGAAGAAATCTATCATGAAAAATCAATAGGTATCAATTCCAAAATAAATCGTATACCTTCATTGTTTTCAAACAAAGTACCCTCAAGTGATGCTATTCTTAATTGAATTTCGTTGTTAGCAAAGTAATTAATACTTGATGTCATTGTGAAAATTTTTGTTGGAACAGTTTGCATCGTTATTGATGAACATCTTACAATATAGTTTACGCCAATAACTGAATTTACACTGGCATCTTGATGAGTAATTTTAAAACTTGCAACATCAGTTCCATCCTCAGCCACTAAATTAAAATTGAAATAAGAAATAAATGAGCCAGATTGAAATTGAAGAGTACGAATATTATCAGCACCTGCGGGTAACACGATACCCTTCGCAGCTTGTGAATAATCTACTTTATTTACAATTTGAACAGAATCACAATTAATATTACGAGCTCCAGAAATATCACCAGCCATATTGATTCTAAAAAACTTAGGTACAGATGAATCAGGTTTTGTTTCAAAATTTATAAAATACATTGTTGAAATACTCGATAAATCTACACCTGCGGTATTTAAATTTATGAAACTATTACCTGTTGTTTTTGTTCCAAATAAATCAATATTTGTTTGATTATTTGCAGTGTTGTTTATTTCACCATTTACTCTTGCATTACCATTGACTAATAAGCCTGAATTTGTATTTACTTGCAAAGTTTCGCCACTAACAATAACATCATTTTTATTAGTTGTAGCATCTCCGCTTTGTAATTGAACATATGCTTGACCACTGCCTCGTGTATTTAATAAAATGTTTACATCTATAGAGGAGTCGCCTATTAATCCTGTAGCGTTTAGGAAATATAAATCATTTCTAACATAAACATCACCATTTGTTCTTTCAATATTATTACTTCCAATATCTGTCCATTTACTTGACCCGCCGGTAGGTGCATTTCCATTTACCGTATCACATTGTATATTTTTACAAACAATATCATTTCCAAAAGAAGACATATTATATATTATAAAAGATAAAATTAAAACATCTCGTATCCCATACCTTTATTGACCCACACTAATAAACCTTCACCGACATTCAATGTTGTGGTTTCCATTGCATATCCTATCAACGCGTCGTTACTTGATACAGCACCGGGAATTATTTCACCATTTTGTCCACATTTAACAACTTGACCTTTAGTTAGTCCATGAAACCGTAGCATTTTGATTCCTACATGTTGTGAAACCTCTACTTAAAACAAAACAAGAATTACCGGCTGTACTATCTTGTATACATACACCCAAAACACAACAGTTTCCTGTTTCGGAACCAGGATTTGAATATATTTTCACACCATTTACATTTGTAGACAAATCATCAAATCCTACAATTGTACCGGCTGTGATTGTTGTAGAAGTGGTGTTTACAAAAGTAAAAATACTTCCGGTATGATTTATTGGACTTGTCGGTAAAACTGATTTGTAACTTGATGGTATATTAAGCAACGGTATTTGACAAACATTGAGTGACGCTGTCGGTGATGTATACGCCCAGTTTATGGAATTGGTAATGTTTATTGCAGGTGTGTTTAGTTCGGCTGTAAGATTTATACTATTTCCTGTGTCGCCAACTTGCAGAACTTGTGAAAGATTTGGAATTGTTGTACCCGTTGGTATGGCTCCTTTACGTATTTCGCCTGAAGTATCGTCGTAATACAACATAAGTGTTTCGGTTGATATATCTGAAGAAGCTTGTATTGGTTTCACAATACATGAGTTTGCTTGTGTATTATTCAATGCTTGACCGGTAGCATTGATACAAATTGTATTATCAATAGATGAAACGGCACCGGTGTTCTGATTTGCATATGCACCTATTGAAACTGAATTTACACCGCTATAATTTTCACCACTAAATCTACCAATAGATACTGATTCCACGCCTGCGTTGTTTTGACCACTATCATCACCTAAATTTACAGAATAATTTCCAGCTTGGTCATATCCACTTCCATAACCAATAGCCAAAACATCAATTCCACAATTGAACGAGCCTGCGTTTCTCCCAAGCAATATTGCTCGTTGTGAATTTACATATCCATCATCAGATGTAGTTTCGCCAATACGAATTTTGGCATCTTGAGTGCCACCTCGAATTCTAATTAAACTTCCATCTATTTCATCTTGGTTTATTGTGAATTTTCCACTCCCGGTAAAAGAAATATCATTAGTTGTGGTTGTACTTCCTTGGTCGGTGACAGATTGTAAATTTTGGTTAGCCCCGGAAGGAAGGTTTTGAAGCAAAGAACCGTCACCAATAAATTTTCCTGAATTCAATGTAATATCACCAGTGTTCAAAATTAAAGGTCCGTCATTTAAAAGTACACCTGCTCCAAGTGGTTCTACGTTCAATGTTGTTTGCATAAATGACCATTCATTTATACCGGTGTCTCCTATTTTCAATCTTGTTTGAGAAACAGGGTCTAAAGATTTTATTTCAAATGAACTATCAAGTTCATCTAAACCTATGGAAAATTTTGATTTGCTTGCAGGATTGTTTAAAATAAAATCATAGAAATTGATGTTATTCACTAAATTTAAATCACCATCAGTTTGTAATTTCATAAACTCTCTTTGATTATTTACATCAGAATTGTCAATAAAATCGATATCATTTTGATATAAGAAATCTGAAGCCATATGAATTGTTTGACAAGGATTTGAATTATCACCTATTTGATTTACATTGAGTTGATTAATTGTTAAAGGGTCAGGAATATTTGTAGATGGAGTTTGATTTCCATTAAATGTACTTGCAACTATATTATTTCCAAATGATGACATTATATATTATACATTTATTTAATATTTTATGATTAAGGAGGAATTGACGCCATTTTCATAAAAATCTGAGCTGGTGCATTACCACCCGCACTTCTATACCCATACAATCCATTCACGGGGACAACATCATTACCTGGCGGTGTGTTTGCGGCACCGGTTACAACAGGTAATCCAGCCATACGGACTTTGCATTTATCAGTCAATGCAGCCATATTTAGATAAACATCACCAGGGTCGCCGCTTTGAGAACCATCGATATCCATTATGATATTTGCTCCAACCATTTGTAAAGTTGTTATTGTTGTTTTATCTTTGGCACCAATAAACACACCGTTATTTACTTTAATATTTTCATCTAAAACAAAATCATTTCCAAAGGAAGACATTATATATATTATAATATATTAATTTTATTTCACAAAGAATGTCGGTGCAAGTGTTGGTAATTTATTATTTAATGGATGAATATTAGGAAATGAAAACATAGCATTCTGTTTTGTAATTTTATCACCGTGTCCTAATGTATATGACTTGAAACCTGCCATAGGGTCCACATTAGATACTCTTGCAGGTGGTCGCAAATCTTGGATGGTTTTACATGGAACAATCATCATTGATGGACTTCTAAATCCTGAGGTTAACATCATATTTGGTAATTTTACATCGACTTTTCCTAAAGGTTTTCCTAACTTATTAGCAAAAATTTGTCCAGCTTGTTCAGCCATATATAATTACAATTAAATTAGTTTTACACAACGACTTCAATCATTCTACCCATACCAATACGAACAATACTTGTACATTGTGCAATAATAAATGTTTCGTTATTTGTCAAAGCTTTTTGAAGTGGGACTGCGGTTGATGATTTCTGAGTTACCAAAAATAAGCTTGAATTTAGACCTCTCGTATCAATTCCTGAACAATTTCTGGGTCCCGTCCCTGGCATAGGCATATTCAATCGAAGCATAGCAGTCCAATAAGAATTATACCAATTTTCTAAAGAATTAACTTTACAACCTGAATCGTCGGAATAATTATCAGCTTTGCCAATAGTGACCAAGTTAAAAGCATCGAGAGCGGTAGCACGATAGTTTGGATAATAAACAGAATTAACATTATATTGCCAAGATTGAATGTCTCCAGCATAAAATCTGAAATAACTTGGAACATAAGTAGCCCCTATTTTATTATCGATTTTGTGTAAACCTGTATTTACAGAATTATAATCTGAAGGCCTTTGAACAGCGTACAACATATCCAAAGATTGTGTTGATAAAGAAAATCGATTTGATTTAGTCATTTCCGTTTGATTATCTTGAAATGTAAAATAATTAGTGAAAGGCATCTCAATATACGAATCTTCTTTTAGTTTCCTTTCGACAGCACTATCGTAAACACCATTTGAAAATGTAATTGTTTCAATTGTAAAATGCAAATCAGTCAATTTCCATGTCGCTTTTGCAGCAAGTTCTGCTGCCGCTGTTCCGGTAAATGCAACACCGGCCCCTAATGATTTTTGATATGCCCCAAGGACTTCAGGTCCATGCATATAAAAACGTAACTGAATACTAGGAAGTAACGCACTATCCAAATAATCAGGAGCACTTTCCCCTATAAATTGTAGGAAATTATTCAAAATATATGGCCTTTCTTTTTGATAATAACTATCGGTATTAACATTTATTTCTTGATTTTTCAAAACACGTTGGTAAGATACCTCTTTGTTTAACGTAGTTTTAAGATTGTCCAAAACCGTTGATACCGTTGAATACTGACTCATACCACTCGAAATAGCTATTCCACCGCTGTACATTTCTACACGAGAAATCAATTTTTCGATTCCATTTGGCAAAGTTGTGATAACTGAATCATCTTGGTCTGCAGCGTCCTTACAAGCTATAGCAGTTTCATTAGCACGACCTTTACAATGCATGCTTAAACTTTTAAGATTACACAAAACATTGACTGGAAGATTTAGAGTAATAACACCGTAAGGATTTACTTCGGTTAAGTTTGTTGTTTCAAGGCGAAAATACTGAGTACTATATCCACTTAGTTTTTGAAGTCCAAATGCAAGACTATAAGGTAAAGACATTTATAATATATATAATATAATTTTAATTAACATATTCTTTTAATTTCAAAGATAATGCATAGCTTATGGATTGTTCATTTCCATTTCGGGAAACGGCTGTAGGAAGTAATCTTGATTTGTTGTCGGTAATGGATATTCGTAATTGAGAAAATTGTGAGGCTTGCACATCTATAGAAAATTTTTCATCGTAGTCTAAGTAGGTAATGAATTGATTTGTTAAGTCTGAAGGTAAAAGAATCTTACCTAAAATGTCGCTACTTATAATTTGATTTTCTTTAAAATTATTTGAAAGATTTGTGCTTTGTAAATTATTTGTGGGCAACGTTGATATTCTAAGATGAATAGCATCGTTTGTTTGTAAATTACCAGGAAATTTGGAAATAAATACTTCATCTACGGTTTCGATTTCAAACAAATCTTTAATCTGTGAAATGTTTGTGAGACCAGCAACTGACTTATTCGTTTGCCCACCTAATATTTGGTCAACATCATTATACTTTCCTGGTGAATTAAAAATATCATTCAATGCATCATCTAATGGACTGCCCGGCACTGCTTGAAAATCACCGGTTATCGAGAATGAAACAAATTTAATATCGGGAGCGGGTTTACTAAGTTTTATGGTGAAATGTTGTGAAATTGCATCGTACGTAACATCAACCCTATCCGCAGGTCTTGCAAATCCAAAGTGAGCGACAAGAACATCTAAAATAATCGTTTCTAAAATCGTTTTTATATCATCTAAATCTGTATAATTTCCATCAGGTATTCTACATTCATACAAATCATCTTTGTTTGTGTTCGCTATATAAAAAATTGAATTATATTCATTGATGGTATACCAAGTCTTTGCAGCCGAAAATGAATTTACAATGATTTTTAATTTATTTGTATTTTTGTAATTTGTTAATTGTGTCGGTATATTGATATTAATGATTCTTGAATCACCATACGATGAAAGGTCTTCACTTGAAAGATAAAGTGTACGTTCAGATATTACACTCATAACTATCTCTATTTATAATATCAATATAGTTTTTATTCATTTCAATATCATCCTTTGAATCTCTTTGTAATGGTAAAGGAACATCGATATTACCATTATACATGTCGTCATAAAATTGTGGTCTTTTGATATAATCATCGACGATTAATTCGATATAAAATGTGCATAAATCAGGATACAAAATCTGAGCGTTCTTAATCAATTGTTCACGTTCCATAATTTACCAAAACATTATTATTTTTATCTTTAATCATATTTTCATTGATGGATGTATACTTATTTGATTGTGATTTATCTATACCTCTATCAAATGATGTCATTCTTTGAGGACCTTTGTTAGATATATAATCAGCCAATAATCTTGCTTCTAAGGGTGCGTCGTCATGCAAGTAATTTTTATCAATATCGAAATTCACTCCTAAAAGTCCTAATGGATTTAAATCTTCGGAAATTTGATTGCTAAATTCATCTATTTCAACATTATTTAATGACATATTTTTTGCATCGTTCAAAGCATTTCCAAACATCAATACATCAAGTCCGGTCCCTATAGTATTTAATGTCGATTTCAATAAATTAACTTTATTTACTTTGTTATTCTTTGGTAATTGAAAGAATTGTTTTAAATTATGAGGCGAAGTTATATATTGATATGGTTGTCTAAATAGGTCATAAGGATTCTTATTTTCGAAGTAATGAAACAATTTTCTATTTGAATTTGATGGTATTTTCAAAGCTCCCGCAGTGGCCCAATCAGTTACAACTCGATGAATATTTTGTGGTGCATTTCCATTAACTTTAGGAGTATGTATATGTGATAGAAAAGGATTGAACGTCGTCGATTTAACATTGAATTTTTCACCGACATGGATAGATTTCGCACCGCCAAGACTTGTTCCCAATAATTCAATATCATGATTCGGATACTTTTTAATTGTGTCTAAATATACTTTTTCGGCTCTACGAAATGAATCTCTTGTTTCATGTTTTCCTTTGATTACCGAAAATATGTCCGCTTTATCTTCATTTAAGTAGGATGGATTTGACGACGCACCGTGATATGCAATATGTATCTGATTATTTCCATTATTGAGTACTACGGCGTCATAATTTGAAAGCTCCGGGTCGATATTGAATCGATTGTTGAGAATATCTTTATTCAATTGTCTTTGAGCGGTCACATAGGTGTTATGTTCATAACCGCCCGGAAATAACAAATCAGATTGATAATTTCTTGAACCGAGATAAGAAGATATTCCGACATGATATGCTTTTTCCCTAAGACTATTGGAAAATGATTGTTGAATTTGTGACGGTTGTAAGTCACCTAATTGTTTGAATAAGTTATTCAATTGAACTCTATATTGTTTATTATCAATGTCATTTAACTTATATCTTTTTTTCACCTTCGGAACTATAAAAGTATTATCGGTATTTTGAAAATTGAATATGTTATTTGATGCATTGTAAACTTTGTCATTACAAAAATCATTTTGAATGAATAACGGTGAGCATAATGGTTTATTATGTATTTCCATATATATATTATAGCATATACTATAATGACTTGTAAGTATTCAATATCACAATACACCAAAGATAAAGCAAATAAACTAAATGTATATGTTAAGATATCAACAAATAAAGATAAGAAGGTTGATGTGTTTGATAAGAAAAGTAATAAGAAAATAGCAAGTGTCGGTGCGTGCGGTATGATGGATTATCCATCTTATATTAAGTCAAAAGGTATCAAGTATGCTAACCAAAGGAGAAAGTTATACAAGTTAAGACACAATAAATACAGAAATAAGACAGGAACAAACAGTTATTATGCTAATAAATTGCTGTGGTAAGGTTTCAAAACCCATAATTCAATAGATGTCTACTAATCGTTGACGACCCCTAATAAATTCTCAATGAATTCTCGTTAGCGAACGATGATAATAAGTAGTACTAAGCACACCTCGATGTCGTTCAACTAATTTTTAGTCTGCTTGATAATATTCAGTGAGTATTCGATGATGCTCGATGATTATCTTGATGACATTCGTTGACTACTCAATGGTATTCGATAAGTACTCGATGGCATCGCATGACTACTCGATGTTCGATGATTATTTGTTAATATTCAATGATTAACCAATAAAATTCGATAATTTCGCGTTAATATTCTATACATTCTAGATGATATTCGATGATTTCTTGATATCATTCGATGACTATTCGACAATAGACGATGGCTACCCGATGATATTCGATGCCTACTCGACGATGTCAGATGTTTATTCGATAATACATGATGACTTCTAGATAATATTCGATGACTACTCGATAATATTCGATGCATACTCGATGATTTTCGATAACTTCTCGATAATACTCGATGACTGTTCGATGATATGTGATGACTACCCGATAATGTTAGATGTCTGTTCGATAATATCCGATAACTTCTCGATAATATTCAATGACTTCTCGATAATATTCGATACATGTTCGATAATATCCGATGACAAGTCGATGACATTCAATGACTACTCGAGAATATTCGATGACTGCTCGATAATGTTTATATGACGGTCATACGATGCCATGAGGCCATGACCGTTTTTTTGGGGGGTATGACCGTCCTTTTTCGACTGTCATATGATGTCATGTGGCTATGACCGACGATTTTGGGGGTATGACCGACGATGTTCGACTGTCATATGATGTCATGTGGCTATGACCGACGATTTTTGGGGTATGACCGACGATTTTTGACTGTCTTAGCAGTCATCGATTATTCTTGAGTATGTATCGAATATTGTCGAGTAGTCATCGAGTGTTATCGAGAAATCATCGAATATTATCGAGTAATCAAATATTATCGAGCAACCCACGAATGTTATCGAGCTGTCATCGAATATTATCGAGCAGTCATCGAATGTTATCGAGTAGTCATCGATTATTCTCGAGTAATCATCGAACATCATACAGAAGTCATCGAATATCATCGACTAGTCATCGGTTATTCTTAATTAGTCATCGAGTATTATCGAGAAGTTATCGAAAATCATCAAGTAGGCATCGAATATTATCGAGTAGTCATCTAATGTTATCGAGTTGTCATCGAATATTATCGAGCATTCATCGAATATTATCGAGCATTCATCGAATATTATCGGGTAGTCATCGAATATCATCGATTAGTCATCGGTTATTTTCGAGTAGTCATCGAATATTCTCAATTAATCATTGAACATTATGGAGAAGTTATCAAATATTGTCGACTAGTCATCGCAACATATTTGTAGAATCGTTATCGGATTCCACAACAATCACAAATTTCTTTTTTGATTTTTTAACCGCATATATCTTTTCAATGATGCCCTGTTCCGCTTTATTCCCTAATGTCATAGTACTTTTGGTTTCTTTTATTGTTGATTTAATTCGATTTTGTTTCTAATCCTTTTTATTTTCTAATTGTTGTGCAAGTTTGATATCCTTTTTGGCTTCAGAATTTTTCTGTTATCCATAGCTTTTAGTCGTGCCACGGCATTTTTCGAGTAGTCATCAAATATTATCGAGTTGACATCAAATATCATCGATTAGCCGTCGAATAGTATGTCCAAGTTTAGTCGTCGGAGTAAACATATAGGCTGAATGTCTTTTACCTTTTCTCTTCAACTCAATCCTTCAATTCAATTTATCTGAATCAAAAGGAATTTTATCCCAAGAACAATTTGTTTGACCATATGGTAAATCACAAATGAAAAGGTCTATTGAATTTCTTGGTATGTTAGGGAAAATGTTAAAACAATCATCGTTATGTAAACTTATCATTACTTTAGTTTTCAAAAAAGAAATAATAAAATAGACTATATATATATGAAAATTGTAAAGATAAAAGATATGAATATAGAAGTACCGAATGGAAGTGCTTTTAATATTAAAACCTCACCGAACATGCTAAAGGCTCACCAAAATTCAATTTTTATAGGGAAAAGAGGCAGTGGTAAATCAGTTGCGGTGACTAATTATTTGAAAATGTTGAAAAAAGAAGGGTCATTACATCGAATATTTGTTATAAGTCCTACATTTAATTCAAACAAAAAATTAATGAAATCATTAGATATCGACTCCGAAGATGTGTATGAACCCGACGATGGTGCAAATGTTATCAATGATATTATTCAAAAAGCGGAAGAAGAAAGAGATATATATTTGAAATATCATGAAGACTTGAAAAAATGGAATTTATTGATGGATAAATTAAATAATAGAAATATCTTTATCGATGATATCGACCCAGAATTATTGTTAGAATTTTTAACATCTGACGGTTTCGAAAAGCCCGTACATAAATATAATGGTGAACGTCCAATATTGGCTGTTTTTGTCGATGATTGTCAATCGACGAATTTGTTTCGAACTCCTAAATTTCTCAATTTTATCACAAGACATCGACATATTGCTGATTTTGAAACCGGTGGTGCTTTGGGAATAAGTTGTTTTATTGCCATTCAGAATTTTAAATCTCAGTTTGGAGGCTGTCCAAGAGCGGTAAAAAACAATGCAACAAGTTTGGGAGTATTTAAGATAAAAGACAAAAAAGAATTACAAGAAATATATGAATCTTGTGCTGGTGAAATTGACGAAAAGACTTTCTATGAAGTATATAACTATGCTACAAATGAACCACATTCGTTTCTATTGATTGATTTACATAAGAAAGACAATCATGCATCGAGCTTTCGAAAACGATTTGATGAATTTATCATTCCCGAAAAAATAAAAGAAACAATCTAAAACATGTTATAATGAAAAATTATGGAAAGATAAAAGATACATGTATATTTCAAAATTCCGGAAATAATGATTTGAATGTTTTATAAAAATGAGGGTCTGAATTCAAAACGTCATGATAAGTCGGAGGTGCTGCGTTTGGCTTTTCTTCCGTTTTTGAAGCTTTGTCTTTCTTTTTTGATTTTTTGATAATCACTTGAGGTTGATGTTAGTAGTATACTACTGATTATAACGCCCCCCCAAAACCCTAAAGACGATAATAAATGATTAATAAATACAAGAGAAAACCCTAAAGAAATAATTACGTAATAAATAGGGAATAAATTACGTGATTAAATGTGAGTACGATAAAAAATAAATAAAAAATCTACAATAAAAAATAAATAAAAAATCTACAATAAAAAGATAAAGATAAAATTGAAAGTAAATAAAAAGTAAATTAATTAATGTTTCAATAAGATATATGTTAATTGTTCTTAAATCATTCATCCAAATTCCCACCATATGTTTCCTTCATTTGTTTTCCAACCCATTTTCCCTATTTTCATTTTACCTTTACCTTTATGGTCTTGTACCCAATAATAAGCATTCAAGAAACAAAGACTTGGTAAAGCATACTTGTTGTTTTTCACTAAAGTTCTCATATTAATTCCATTTTTTTCATTATCTTTTTCAAATTTTTTGATAGCATCAAAAACATTTTTGCAAGCATTGTTTAATTCATCACCTTCATATTTTTCATAATATCTTGTTTTGTCACTTATATTACGAAACATAAAAATAAAATCTTCATTCATTATCGGAGTTGGGTCATAAATAGAACCATCCTTACGTTCAATCCAACAATGTAAGTCTAATGTATTCATGATTGCTTGTTTACCCTACTAAGTTACACTCTTTAAGTGGATTTTATTTTTTGAGGTTTTTTGTCCCCCTGAAAAAACCGAAGAAATTACGGGTTTGGAGAATGAGGAGTCAATTTCAAGAAAAATCTAATAACATCGTCAGAAAAATTTTCAAACAACGAAGAAATTCTAAGCTCCAAACCATTCTCTCCAAGTAAATTTGAAGATGCAACTAATGTATCTCTCCTCGCTTCGCTAGTAAAGAAACCTAAACCTTCACAAATCAAAACATAGTTGTCTACAATGTTATTATTCACATCTGAATCAGCGTGTTGAATTTTGAAATTAGCTTGTTGAGTACCTGTTTCATTACCTGCTAGCTGAAATATACACATTACACCAAAAGTATTTGAAGGAAATTCCAATATTCGAATACCTTGACCAGCTTTAGGCTGTATTCTCGGAAAATTTGACAAATTAAGATTTTCGTATTGTAAAGTTTTTGTTGTTAACTTATTGCATTCTATATCATTACATTCTATATCATTGCAACCTATTATATCACCTTTCATATTAATTCTGAAAAATTGAGTTGCACTACCATCAGGTTTTTTTTGAAAATTTATAAAATATATAGTTTTAGCATTTAGTATGTCCACGGCTGAGGTATTCAAACCAATAAATGAATTACCTGATACTTTTGTTCCAAATAAATCAATGTTGGTTGCCAAACAAATAAACAGTCCGGCAGGGGTTATCCGGATGTGTTCTTTTGCCACTAACTTGTCAAACAAGGCTATTTTGAAAGCGTCCTCTTGGGTGATCGGGGTCTCCGATGTTGCTTGTAAAACGGATTGCGTTTCTAAACGCGATACAGCATCCCGCTTCAAAACACAGAGACGCCCAACCTGCGGCTCGCTCGCATCTTTCTTCAGACTTAATAAAGCTACCTCGGCTGTAAGGTGGGCAATTTGCTCCTCAAATTGGCTGCGGGCGTGGGTTAACTCTCCCCGTAACGCCTGCACTTCTTGGGCCGTGTGGCCGCCCGACGGCTGTCTTTGAGGACCGGCTTTAGGAGAAGAAAAAACAGAGTCTTGTACCTCGGTTAATGCCCTAAAAGTTTCGTCTTTAGCCGCAGACACAGCCTCCTCTATTTCTTTGCGATAATCCCTGCGAACGTTGGTGCTCAAATTGCGAACTTTGCCATTAAGGTCAGTGACGTGCCACCAAAAGTGACCTTCTAGGTCACGCCACGTTCGGGAGCCCCCATCGTCTTCGTCGTCAGCCATCCTGCACACCATATAAAACACACAGCCAACAATATTATTGCAAAAATACAAAAGACAATGTAACTTACGTTAATTGGTTTGACGCTGGCGTTTGCCAGTGAACCCAAAAAGTTCTTGGACAGCTTGTACTGGTCCGAGGGGTGCGGAAACTGCCCCGCCCACCACCGATGCATTGCCCCCGGCGGTCGCATTAACTGCCGGTTCAGTTAATTGGGGATTTACGGATACCGGAACCGTTGAAATTGGAGCAGCTACTGGAACTGCTACAGCCGGAACTCCCAACTGAACGTCGTGTCCTAACGCTCGCAACTGAGCCAATAAGGCATCCGCCGATGCTTTTCCTAAAGCCTCTTGCTGTAAAAGTTTGTCGCGATTTACTTTTAAAAGCGTTTCTTTACCGATGACGCTTGACGCCCTAGTACGATAAACAAACTCTATCAGCTCGTCGATATCGTAACATTCGAGTAACACGTGACACAAAGAAGACAGCGAAACCTCATCTGAGGTGCGAGCGATTGTCTGCTTGCCGAATATGTCCAATTGGACGGCGATGCGAAACTCTCCAAGTTTGACTAACAAGGACTGGAGCCAAGTTAACAGTTTGTTATATCGTGAGGTTGGGTGCGACATATCCGGTTTCGGGTATTCGTGTTTCAACTGCCTAATCTCTTTTTCAATAACATCTTCCTGCCCCTCAGCAATAGCATGCCTCTCTTCATATTCCTCCTCATCAATATGCTGCGAAATCATGCTGCTAAACAAAGTAGGCTGAGCGGTTGGTGGGGCGGCAAGTGCAGTGTTCGTACCTGAATGACGCCAACAGGCCGGCAACTAAGAGCTATTGTGCATCGTTTATCGTTCATCGTTCATCGTATCTTCTAATTTGCGTACGTGTCACAAAATAAATGGTCTACAAATTTAATGAAATAATATTATATCGTGCATCATGAAGACTTATCATGTTGAAGTATGTGTCACACTGTGAGCAGGTTTTAAGATTGACTACATTTAGATATTTTGGCAAAAGGCTTCCAGCGTATGCAAAGAGGCTTCCATTGTGTACAAAGGGGCTTCCAGCGTGGACAAAGGGGCTTCCACCGTGTGCAAAAAAATTATATACGTTTATACGAGGCTTCCACCGTGTGCAAAAAAATTATATACGTTTATACGAGGCTTCCAGCGTGGACAAAGGGGCTTCCAGCGTGGACAAAGGGGCTTCCAGCGTGGACAATGGGGCTTCCAGCGTGGGCAAGGGGCTTCCAGCGTGTGCAAAATATCTATAAATATTTATAAGGAGCTCGCTTATCAACAATCGTAAAATCGTCTACCTTTTTCCGTGGGTGAGAGATGGTCGTTTTCAATCAATTCCATCAGAATACAACATACCACAAATTGGTTAATAAATGTAAACTAGAATTTAGAAAAATATACTTTCTATACGTAGAATTTCGCAAGGAATCCATTTCTGAAGTCAGATTTGTTAAAATCGAAACAGAATTTTCAGAATTTAAGTTACACATTTTCGCGCGAAAAAGTAACTCAAAACGCACTTAGAAAAAATGAGCTTTTTATGTACGCAAACATACTATAAACAAAAATTTCGCAAGGAATTCGATTTTGAAGTCAAATTTGGGAATCTATTCTGAATTTTCGATGTTTTCTTTAGCTATTTCGAAGTATTTTTTATCGATTTCAATACCTACATAATTTCTTTTGAGATTTTTACATGCCAAACCTGAATTACCAATACCCATACAACAATCTAAAACATTATCGTAAGGATTTGAGTAAGATTTGGGTAGCACTTCACTTGTGTCGCATGATCTTTTATTTTTGTCGCACCATGCGACATATCAATGATATTCTGGGACGACAAAAGTGAGTACGGGACTCATTATTGTCGCAGTGCGACAAACAGTGAGTCCGGGGCTGATTATTGTCGCAGCGACACAAAGAAGACTATATTTTTGAACCGAATCTACAAAACTTATACAAAAGATTATGGAGTATACCATATCACAGTTTACGGAAGAAAAGAAACAATTTGACAAGCTAGCATATGCAAATTAACTAACAATTGGCAGGGAAATGTGCTCACGTTAGCACAGCATGCACTATTTTCTACTCTACTTTAATTACATAACTATGCTTATACATCTTAACAATAAATGTGCAGTGCATACTGTTATTAAGTCAGGTACAAACAAAACAAATCCTATAAAAGATTGACTTCTAAGTTCTAAAATCTAAAGGCTAAGCAGGTTGCTGGATACAGCAACATGCAATTCGCCAGCGATAAAGGTGAACCTGAATTACCTGCACACAGCGAATGCGAAAACGTCAGAACGAAGTGAAAAAATATTGCAATCATCACAAAAACACGCAGGCAAATACGCATTGGAAGCCAATAAGCAAAATAATTCAACACTCTTCACAATTTCCACACCGTAACATGCGTCTCGCCAACGAGCATGAGATATTTGAAATACCTGCACACGGTAATCGCAAACAGGTCAGAAATAAAATGAATAACAAAACCAAACGTACACGCAACGACCAACAGCACACATGCGAAACAGGCGTTCAGGAATGCGAAACAGGCGTTCAGGAATGCGAAACAAACGTGCAGGAGTGCGGCGAAACAGGAAAACGTGAAAAGTATCCTGCAAAATTACGGAGGGAAAAGTCAGTGAGAGAGGTGGGGCTCGAACCCACGCTGCACAAACTGTGCAGACATCGCCCTCGAAAAATAGACTCACCACAGGAGAAACAGAACGAATACAAAACAGAAGCTCGAAAACCAAAAGTAAATTCCTGCAAAATATCAGTCAGTGAATGCTTGCGACAACATCAAAACGACGGGCAGCGGCACAGCCCGTCAGCCGGCCTACAAGAATGCCGCCAGCAATACCCGAATGTTGCTGGGGGCGTCACACATATAGCAAAAACGAACGCGACCTGTAGAACAATGAAACACAACTCTGCAAGGATGTTAGGATATACCGGAAATTAGTTAGTATGAAGGGAAAAAATACATGCAGCAGTACAAAGCAGGGCACAGCAAAAAACATTGTGAGGTGCGCCGCTAAACGAAAGGGTCAAGAATGAATGTGAGAGTCAACATCGAGATATCTCATATGTGAAATCAGCCAGCCGCGGCCCGCGTGGGTCTCACCGGTGAACCGATTTCGCCATGACATGACATGCGTTGCCATGTCATGTAGTCACACAGTCGAGTGGGATTCCATTGTTCCCCTTCTGTCCCATTTTACACCTGTTCTCGACAGGTGTAAAATGGGACAGTAGCAGTAGGGGACGGTACAGTATGGTTTCGGGTACTGTATGGCATTCAACTGTGACACTGTAATCTTCGTCGCAAACCCATGCCATGTCAGCATGTCTGCCAGGTGAATTTTTTTTGTCGTGTCGCAAACCCATGCCATGTCAGCATGTTGCGAAAGTCTGGAACCAGTCGCATCGCATTTGTCGCGAGGAAGCCACACTTAAGGGCTTTTTGTGGTGCAGTTTTTTAATTTACCAATATATAAATCGAAACTGATCGCGTCGCTGATTGGCTTATCCATCGTCTGCAAAACCATCTCGTTTTTGTCGTGTGATCCCTTTCCCTTGTCGTCCCATATTCATGGTGCCTATCTCAGGCGCTCGCACTTCTTATTGGCGGTTATGGGCGATCAGTCCAAAACATCTCATGTAAAACACCCTGAAATCTGTAGCACGTGCGCCATCTATAATTATACAAAAAAAACGTGCTCCTTGTACGTGCACAGTCAGCTTATGGTATTTCGCGTGTGACCCATATTCATGGAGTTTATCTAATCTCATGGCTTCTCTGATTGGCGATCGGTCGGAAATATCTTTTATACGCCATCTGAAATCTGTCGCGCTGATAACTTCTGCATGAATATCCATAATTCGATACTACGCCCAGGAATATTCTATGCGTCTCTGATTGGCGGCAATGCTCCACCGATTTGTATAACTCTCCTGCTTGCCATCTTAAGGTGACCGGTGTGGACTGCAATATAATTATATATGGGCGGTTACTCCCGATCTGACAGGGAAATCACACTGTTTCCGTAAAAAAGGGCCCCAAAGGTGGACAGTTCTGGTAGTATGGTGTGCGTCGATGTCACTTTTTCCAGGAAAACCTGTTTCGCTCCTATAAGGGAAACGCAGGACCTTGCAGCTTTTTTTTGAAAAAGCTGCGAACCGTCGGTGTATAATGTTGAGTATAATCGGATCTGTTTGCGACACGACAAAAAAAATACACCTCGCGACACAAAAAAGGCGCTTCCTAAGATTTGATTATCCATTCGAATAAATCGTACGGTTTACTACAAGGATGTTTGCTTTTGTAGTTTCCATTTGAAAATTTGATTACACTTCTTGGATACCTTTTTCCATCTTTACAAATGGTTGGTGTTCTATCGGTGTAATGAGTGTATAATTCAGTCCGAGGACCTTGACCTTGTCTTACATAGGGTTTGTGACCTTCAATCATTATTGGATTATATGTTGGTAAATGTTTGTAAAAGACATATATCATTTCATGACTTCTCAAAGGCATTTGATTTGCATGATAAAAGCCTAATGACATTGTTTTCTCATATACGATATCATATCGAAACATCTTCTTATTACTTTCAATAATGGTATGTCCAAATTTAGTGGTAGTAGTAAAGATATAGGCTGAATGTCTTTTACCTATTCTCATTAATTCAATCCATAATTTATCTAAATCGAAAGGAATCTTGTCCCAAGAACAATTTGTTTGATTGTATGGTAAATCACAAATGAAAAGGTCTATTGAATTTCTTGGAATGTTAGGGAAAATGTTAAAACAATCATCGTTATGCAAGTTTATCATTATTTTAGTTTCTTTTAAAAAAATAAAAAATAATTAAAATAAACATATATGAAAATATTAGAACTTTTTTGCGGAACGAAATCATTTTCAAAAGCATTAACGAAAGAATTCCCAAATTGTGAAATAACAACGTTAGATATTCTATCAAAGTATAACCCAACAATACAATGTAATATTCTTGAATGGAACTATCAAAACATATGTGTTCCTAAAACATTTGATATCATATGGGCAAGTCCACCGTGTACGGAGTATTCTAAAGCACACCGACGCAAACCGAGAAATTTAGTATTGGCGGACGCTATTGTAAAACGCACCATTGAAATTATTGATTTTTTTCAACCGACATATTGGTATATTGAAAACCCGGCTGACGGTGGATTGTTGCAACATAGAGAATTTATGAAACCTTTAGAAATATACAAACACACATGTTGTTATTGTAAATATGGATTTCAATATTACCTTTGCACGTTCAATCAAAAACATATTTCCGAGCATCTGTCGTAGTGCCCCAGGCACAATTGGTATCTTGCGTTACTTTGAACGCCTCCGTTGCGTTCAACCACGGACCCGTTAAAACTTACGGAATACTGCGGGGGAGAGGCTGTACTTTTGGCTACCTTTGCGCAATTTCTACGTCAGAAAAACCATTTTTTTTTTGTAGAAGGACTCGTGTAAATACCTCCAAAAGTCACTAAAAAGCAGTACCCGGCTCCCTTAACACTGGGGGCTCAAAACGGCTTTTCGACCCAAGCATGCCTGACAAGATCTTAAAACCAAACTTCGTCTGAGGCCAGTTCCGACCGATTTCGAGCAGTAAGGTTGGATACTAGGGTCTATCATGGCCTCGTTCCAGGCATACAACTAGTTACAGACCCCTAAAAGCAGCAAAAACAGCCAAAAAACATCCCAAAATAGCCGTTTTAGCCAGTTTCCAGCCTACCCCAAAACCTCTCCCAGTAGCCCCCACCACCAAAAACCCCTTCCTTAGACCCCATAGAACAGCCTAGAAACCCCTGATACCGCCCTCACGGCCATCAGCAGTGGGGAAAGCTCCCCCAAACAGCGCTTTCAGCAACCTCTGGACGTTAGTAGTAAGGAACCGACTATAGGGTACGCTTTTTTATCACTATAAAAACCCTATGACATATGTCATAACCCTATGTCATATATGTCATAAGTCATACAAGGAAATGACAAGGGAAAATGACAAGAAAAATGACAAGTAAATGACAAGAAAAATGACAAGTAAAATGACAAGAAAATGACAAGAAAATGACAAGTAAAATGACAAGGAAATATACAATAAATATACAATAAATAATTACGTAATAAATGATAAATAAATTACGTAAATAAATGTGTAACAAAATAAGATTTAAATAAGTTCTAAAATAAATTTAAATAAGTTCTTAAATAAATTATATAAATGATGTATATTATTACATATATATATTATAAATTGTTCTTAAGTTATTTAATCAAAGTCGCATAAGTAATTGAATTGTACCTATTCTTGTTTTATGTGGCTTTATGTTATTCATATAGCACAATCTTTGGAGCAAATGCATTTTGGCACCAATATAATGGAGCACACTTGTATCATCCACATTGTGTTCATAATCTCCTTGTTGCCAATAATGTCCACTTAACAATCTATGAAAAGATTCGTGGTAATCGCAAAGAATTTGTTTGTTTCTATTTTTATGGCAAGTGAAATTAAATTTCCAATGTTTTTTTACCTTTAATGGAAATATATCTTTTCCTTTTAATTCTTGAAATACTTCTTTCATTTCAAGTTGATGTTTCATAAAGAAAGTCTTGTCTTGAACCTTTTTACTTGTGTTTTCCAAAAGTTCTTTTAAGACTTTTTTCATTTGAAATTGATGTTTCAAGTTAATGTCATCAAAGTAATCATTAATGGTAGTAACACAATCTCTTTTAGGCTTAATATCATTGATTCCAAAGTAATCTTGAATGGCTTTACTTTGAGGTGTAGTCATTGTGATTTGTTCTACCTTTTGACGTCTTACTCTTTAAGTGGAAAATTTTCGTTACAAAAAACATTTTCTAATATGCATTCACTCATTATAAAAAAGTCTTTCAAAAATAAAAAGAGTCTTTTGAATAATGTACAATAAATTTGCAATAAGTAAAAATATGTTATACAAATATATACCAACATTCACTCATTATAAAAAAGTCTTTTGAAAATAAAAGAGTCTTTCAAGAAATGTACAATAAATTTACAATAAGTAAAAATATATTATTAAAGTATATACAAACATTTACTCGCTCATTATAAAAAAGTCTTTTGAAAATAAAAGAGTCTTTTTTATGAATACACAAATTTATATTACAAGACCAAAAGGAAAGCGAGCACCTCTTTGATTTATTGGACGATTTACAATAGGTTTTGAAACTACTTGAGGCTGAGGACTTTGTTTCATAGATCTATTTTTGCTAGATTTCTTTGAATATCTTTTTCTAGGCTGTGTACCTTTTTTAGAATGATATTCTTTTGCACATTTCTTTAATGTTTCATTCCATTCAGCTCGCGTCATTTATATAATATGATATATTATTATTTATAATTGTTTACCTTTATTTGCACGTTGTCCTCTTGTTTGAATAGGACTCATTTCCAAACCCATATATTGAACACCACTCGTATCATTATCGTCTTCTTGATTTTTCATAGCTGCATTGAATAAAGCTTGTTGAAATACAGGATTGACAACGGTTCTTCTAGAACTACCTGACTCGCCTTGATTTTCTGGAGTATTTAATGGTGATGGTGAAATTCGTATATCTTTTTGTAAACTGTTTAATCTTAAATTTAACTGATTAGTTTCTAATTCATTCAAAAAATCTTCTTCTTCTTCAAATTCAGATTCAGGTGATATAGGAGTTCTTATTGGAGTTTCTACATCAGATTCACTTAAATCTGCAAACCTTTGTAAATTGTCCGCTCTCGTATAATTTTCCGGGACAAAAACATTAACATCATTTCGTTTTAAATTTTGAATCAAATCAGATGGATTTATAAATGAAGTTTTTGAAATTGAATTATAAAAGTCCACAGAATTCTGAGAAGGTGCAGTCATTGAATAATTTTTTGATGCTAAATTAGAATACCCTTTAAAAATTGATTTATTTGATGCAGCATTTTTAAACCCTGATTCATTTAAACAATATTGTCTAACAATATCATCAGTCAAAATCTTTCTCATATTATATATATTATATATATTATATAAAATTATCGTCTTCGTCTATTTTGTTGCCTATCGGCTGGATGAGGTGCTCTTAAAATTCTTCCAAAACGTCTTAATTGACCACTAGCTTTGCATTGAATTTGATTTCCAAGCGGACGACCTGATGGTGCAGGGTCCTTGTACCCACAATAAATTCTATTATTAAGTCTTCGTTGAGCTTGTGTTTGATTTGCTCTTACCATAATTATATATATATAATCTAATTTAAAAAAATTATCGTAAATCAATTTCTGTTTCATTATCTTTATTATTTTTATTTTGACTTCGTGTTCTTTTAGAAATTCTATTGGAAGATGAAACTCCTTCTTTCTTCAAAGTTCTTTCTTTTTTATTTTGTTTCACTACTAATTCTTTTACCGTGGGCTCATTAGTCTTTTTGTTAGAAGCATTTCCTTTGACTTCTAATAATTCTCTTGGTTTATATCGTCTAGCTAAAGTCTCATTACCATCCTCAATAACATAACTTAATCCTTTTATTGATTTTACTTTATATATTTTTGTAGACCATTTTTGAGACTCTTTATCAAATGTTTTAGTTTTAATTTTAATTCTTACTTTATCTCCAGGTTTTATACCTACTTTTTCAAGAAGTTCGGTCAATTTATTTCTTTTTAATAAAATATTTCTAATTATTTTTGTATATGACATATTATCAGGCGCGGACCTATTAATATTTCCAACATTTTGTGTGCTATTATAATTTTTAACAATAGAGTCTAAATAATCAACCCAATTTACGCTATCTTTACTTGCAGAGTTCGCTTCTAATTTTATTTTCAATGTTTTATTGAATCTTTCAATCATACCCATAGTTGAATGGTCATCAGGCTCATTTAAATAGTGTTCAATATCATTATCTTTTAATAACTTTTTCATAGCTTTGTTCGTAAACTCAGAACCGTTGTCCGTTGTCAATACATTCATTTTTGAATCTTTTATTAATTTTTAAAAAACCGGTATAATTCCCTCAGCACTTTCAATGTTTTTATTATTTTTATCTTTGACCGTTTTTGATTTCAGTGCATATGCATAAGCCGTTCTTGTGTTAACATTAATAGCCGTTAAAATTACAGAAAATCCTCTATTTTGTCTTTTAAAATTTGGTTTAAATGCTAAATCAGCTTGAATATAATTTTTATTAGGGTCTTTACCATAAATAGGAAACAATTCTTTTCTATTCAATTTCTTTTTTTGGGAAAATGTTTGATTAAGCTCAGTGGCTTCAATAGCTTCTTTGACTTGCTTTTCGGTAACTTTATACCCACGAGATTTTAATTTAGTTGTAAATGATGATACACCACTCAATCCTATTTCAGGATCTAAATAAAACTTTTGTATTTCTTTTTCAGAAATTGATTTACTCATTGTTTAATATAATAATACTTATTTATTGTCATTAACAATATCTTTGTGTCCCCAAGGTAATATATTATATGTTTCCCACTGAATAAATCCTTTATCGTAATTCAATGAAAATGTTTTTGTTTCATTTGTTGTTTCAATTCCAAGAGCTGCATATTGTTTATTGATAAGTGATGTTTTTTTAGGCTTTCTCAAAACATCATAATTTATTTGTATTACGTTGTCTTTATCATTTAAAATCATATTTTTCATTTCATTATGATTCAAGCTTTGTGAATTTTGAAAGTTTAATGAAAAACCTTTTACTTTAGTCATTGTTGTTTTATCATCAAATAATAATGAATATGATTTAGGTGCTGTGGCTACATACTCAATGCATTTTTTATTACCTAATTCATCAGTTAATTCGCCTAAAAAGTCTCCTAATTGTTCTTTGTAAATATGTATATTTGTTTTGTTTTCAATATAAATCACCGAGTCCGTATCGTGATATAATACATTTTCAAATCCTACATCATCCATTAAATTGTACAATTTAATTCTTGCATAAGCGGTAGTAAAAACACCAATAACTTCATTCACACTAAAATTTGTTTCAGCATATTCATCTAATATATTAAATCCTATGTGATATTTCACATCATCATTTACTTGTGGAATAGGTTGAATAACAACATTATCATTTCTAGAATCTGATAAAATGTCGTATATCTCAGCATTGTTGCAATATTTATTTTGTCTTTTGTTAGGTTTCAAGCAATATCTTCCCCATAAATTATTAAGAAAAATGTTTGGCTATAGTTCTCATTCCTTCATTTTTATATATATTTTCTTTGTCTAACGATATTCCTTCTTTCTCAAAATATTTTTTTATATACAAATTTTTATCTTCGTCATTTTGTACCCACTCAGGATAATCGTTTGCCTCTTGTTTTATTTTTAAAAAAGTATTAATAAAACTTTCAAATATTTTATAAGATGTATTTTCCCAGTGTACAACTTGATGAATTTTTTCTATCACATAACCTTTTTTCAAAGCTAATTTTACTTCTTCAGTGCACCAAGTTCCAGTCATTTTTGTCAATGGAAATGTAAGCTTTTCCATCTTGGACTGTCCCCGGGTCCTTAATGGTAACACAGCCATTTCCAAATCATTTGGAGGAATAATGGTACACTTTATAACCCCAAAAAATTATTCTATATTTCTTATACCTAATAAGTCGATTTCATTATATATTTTTGAAGGATGTCCAAATGGAAATAAACAATATTTTAAAACCCAAGGATACAAACTTGTAAAATCTACATACCTAATTATTTCCCCTTCCTTACATTTATGGTATAATTTTTTAGGATCTGTTCTACCACCAAATAATGCATCTCTAAAATGTATTGGTACATTATATGTATTTAAAAAATCAATAACATTTTTATCGTGCTTTCGTAAATCATTAAACTCACTTTCCCAAATGTATAGGACATTGTATCCTAATTCTTTTAATTTTTCTAGCCTTTTATTTGTTTCTTCATTTAATTGAAAAAATGTTTTATTGAAGTTGTAATTTTTTGTAAACATTTTGTTTTTGTACACTTTAGGATTTCCGTGCCAATAATCTCCTAAAAATTCATAAATTGTATTTGTTGCAGGGTCATAAGCGTCTACATATTTATGTCTTGCATTATTCCCAAAATAAAAATTAGGAATTTTGTATTCTTTTATTAGATTTTCTATTTTATTTGTGTGCCTTATATACTCCAACCATTTGTCTCCTATTTTTTATTGTTGTTTGCCTTTGGTAATAGTACTCAATATTCCTATTGATTTTTCAGGCATATGTATATACCTATGAATTGTTTGAGTTAAAGATGCAATAGTCAAATAACTTGTAGGATCAATTTCATCATTTGTTATTTCCAAAATTATTTCTCTATATTTCATCCAGCCTTTTCTTAATATTGTTACATCACTTTGACAATATTCTAAAATTTCATTCTTCATATCGAAGACATATTTATTTTGAATCATTAAAGAATACCAATCTAAAAATTCTTTTCGGGCTTCATTTTTCATTTGGTTAAAACCATAATGTTTTTTGTTGGGCAAAAGACCTATATATTCTTTATTTTCAGGTGTATTAAATTTGTGCGGAAAATACCCTTTTTTCTCTCCTTTCAAAGAAAATATTTTTGAAAATTTGCTAAGAGGATTTGTTAAATGTAAATAGCTGTCCATTAATGTAACATTTTGATATTTCAAATACATTATTTTGCCACCATTTTGCACAATTTCCGGAATTTCATTCATTGTTGTCATTATGTATTCAACAATCAATACATAATCATATTTACTTCCATTGTGTGCAATAAAAGTAAAGTCTTTGTGTTGATTAGAAAAAAGAAATTTGCAAGCTTCTTCAATGTTGTAATGAATAAATGATTCACCATTTGAATATTGTGTCACACTTAAATTAACTTCGTGCTTTCTTTCATTATATGCTTCAAAATCAAAAAATCCTATTTTTTCTTCTTCTATCATTTCTTTTGGTTTTTTCTTTGTAATATAACAAATATGATTTCTTACATCACAATATAACTTACAATTTGGACAATATTCGTGTCCACAAATATGTTGTTCTTTTCTTGTATCATATATTTGTTTACATTCACCTTTGCATTTATGAAAGTATTTACAAGCTGTCCCTTTCTTATGTAAATCATAACATTTTTCATTTAGAAATTTTATATTACATTCTTGACAATATATAGCTTGTTTCCAATCAATATATTGTTTTGTTTTCGTTTTTGAAAAATCACATAATTTGCTACGACATTTATAGCATTTTCGTTTGTAAAGTTTTCCATAAAATGCCTCAATTTTTGTAATAGGTTCAAAGTGACCAAAACTTGAATTAAGATGATAATAAACAAAATTCCAATCAGCCCTTTTTGGTAACCCTTCTTTTGAAGGTGGGTACATTATTGTACAACCCAAATCAGTCATTCCGTGAATAATTATATTTCTATCAAACTTTTCCTCAAATAAATTAATGTCATCAAATCCTATACCGTCTTCAGGATTAAATCCTAATTCTTTCATTAATTCTATGGCTTCTTTTGTTAATCTATTTCTTTTATCTTGGTGAACATTATGATAAATGGTTGAAGATGCATTTTCTTTATAATACATTACAAGGCAAGATTTAGCAAAACATTGTTCATCTTGAATGGTAATCACACTTTTTTTGGATTTTAATTCTTGTACCGTTTTCGGCATAGGCAAAGGAGCACCTTTTCCATTTAATTTTTTGAAATTTAATAAAGAAATTGTAATTGAATTTGCACGACCTCTATCATCTCCGCTTTCAATCATTCCAGCTAATTTTTCATAAAAATCAGTTTCATTTTTTGCACTAATAAAATCAGATTCTCCATTTTGAAATGATATTCCAAATTGAAAGTGTTTAACATCTTCAGAATTTTGATCAGTTTTTTTGTTCATTAATTTCATCCAATATTCTAAAGGCTTTCCCAAAAAACGATTGAAATTTATTTTCATACTTATTCCGGAATTTCCACCTTTATCAACAAATTCTTTTGTCACATTTTTATTTGTAAATTGTTCTTCATATTCTTGCCTAGAAATCAATTCGGGTTTATTTTTCTTTTTGTCATTATCATTTTCATATTTTTCAATTAAATCTTGTAGTGTTTCCTTTTTATCTTTTTTAGTAAAATCATCATTAATTTTTTCTTTTTCAAATTTTGTTATTTTATTCCATTGTTCTTGAGTCAATTGTCTAGAACTTGATGCCTTAAAATTTCCGGCCCTATAATTCTTTATCTTTTTCAAATTTGTTTTTTTTGATTGTGACATAGGTGCTTTGCCTTTATCTTTTTCATCTTTATTCTTTTTAGGTGACATATTATTATAGAATATTTTTATTATACTTATAATGTAACGTAATCTTTAAGTGGTATTTGTTACTTTTAATTTTTCAATGAATTTGTTTTGAATATCAAGAAGTTTGTCAAAATTTTCAGGAGACTCTTTAATTTTATTAGAAAAAATGTTTATTATTTCAATTTTGTCTATATTATGTTTTTTCAAAGTGATCATAGATACATTTTTATTTTCTATAATTCTTTGTATAGTCATTTGTTTTTGTAACTTTTTTTTTATGATTTTCGTAATATTTATTTTTGTCTCTTCTATTTGTGTCTAGGGGTTTTTTATAATAAACTTTTCCATTCTTTGATGTAACTTTAGTATACTTTGGATATGATTCACTAATGTTTTCCATTGATATAAAGTATAACCTATTTTTTAAATTGTTTTGAAACTCACAAAAAAATAAAAGTAAAAATATGTATGAAATATATAATAATGATTGTTTTACAATTTTACCAACAATTAAAAGTAATTCGGCAGATCTATTTATATGTGATTTGCCGTATAATCAGACTAATTGTTCTTGGGATAAAGATGTTATTGATTTGGATCAATTGTGGATACAATTAAATAGAATAGGCAAAAAGAAATGTGTTTATATATTTACTACAACAACAAAATACGGACATAATATTATTGAAAGTAACAAAAAATGGTTTAGATATGATTTAGTATATGAAAAAACTATGGCTTTAGGATTTTACCACGCTAATCAAATGCCTTTAAGATCACACGAAATGATATATGTATTTTATAAACGTTTACCAACTTATAATCCAATAAAAATTGAAGGTAATAAACCATATGTTAGACAAGGGCATGGACCTAGAACAGAATTATATACTCATTACACGGATAGGACACCTACTATATGTTTAGATGGTAAAAGATTTCCTAGAAGTGTAATAAAGTTTTCTAATGGATATTATAAAAGCAAACATCCTTGTGCAAAACCATATAATTTATTTGAATGGTTAATAAAAACATATTCTAATGAAAATGATTTAGTCATTGATCCTTGTTGTGGTATCGGCACTTCAGGAATTGTTTCAAAAAATTTGAATAGGAATTATATAGGAATTGAAATAAATAAAAAGTATTTTGATATAGCATTTGAAAACTCTTTTTAAAATATAAATATGTTTTTTAGAAAAGGAGTAAAAATTATTTACAAAAATAATATAGAAATTTTATAGAAATTAAAAAATAATAAAAAATATATTTGATTATAACATTTAAAAAACTCTTTTTAAAAATTATAATTGTTTTTATAAAAGATTAGAAAATATTTATAAAAATCATATACGTATATAGGAATTAAAAAAAAATATATATATATATATATATTTGATTATAACATTTAAAAACTCTTTTTAAAAATTGTAATTGTTTTTATAAAAGATTAGAAAATATTTATAAAAATCATATAAAAAGCATATAAAATTATATAGGAATTAAAAAATAATAATAAAAATATATCTGATTAAAACATTTAAAAAACTCTTTTTAAAAATCGAATTGTTTTTATAAAAGATTA
>LGRX02033171.1:0-25246 GCA_001247695.2 Cymbomonas tetramitiformis | reverse complement strand
CCTCGCCAGGGATCAAAGGATCCGCTGCTCTATGTACCCTCGCCAGGGATCAAAGGATCTTCTGTGTGTACGTGGTGCCAAAGGAACCGGTCCAGGGAAAAGCGCACACGCAGGAGCAGGAGCAGGGACGTGATTGGGGCAGGATTGCGAAGGTGTTGGGGGGATAGCCAGACAGGGCTTGGCGGGGGGTAAAGCCCGTGAGCATGGGCGGGGTGGGCGAGGGAACGAGGGGGCGGCTCGGGATTGGCGCAGCTTCGGGGCACATGCGGGCTGTGGGGGTGGTGGTGGGCGCCACCCGGCAGACATGGCAACCCCCACATCATGGGAGGGCCACGGCTAGACTTGGCGGGACTGAGGGTTGCCCTTCCCTCAGGCGTCTCCTGCGGGCCTGGCAGGGGCACCCCCTAGACTGCTTGATGAGTAAGGGAGTCTGGACTTAGACTGCCCGTGGCTGGTACCTCCAACGGAGGTGGTTGGTGAACGTCGGCCATCCACTAGCGGTGTGAGAAATGGTTTGAGAATCCTCTGAGTAGGGTCCGGGGGCGGCTTTCTCTGATGCAGCATCGATCCTCTGTCTCTGGTTCGAGATCCCGCCGTATGACCAAAAAAGAGTCCAAACCCCATATGACCAAAAAGAGTCCAAACCCCGTATGACCAAAAAGAGTCCAAACCCCAAAGTCACTGAGGTGGTCTGGCACACGTGAATGCCAACACACATGTGACATTCTGTCAGAGGCGGAGGGCTCCTTGTCGCGAAAGCAGGGTCCTGATCACGGCGCACAGGGCTCCACCCAAGGGGCTCACATAGGGGGGGTCCGCACGCGGCTAGACTGGGCTGGTGTCCCTGAGAGCGGGAATGGGTCAGCTGGGGAACATGGGAGTCGCTGGGTGGCGGCACGGCTGCTGGGCACGTACATGTAGTCTCTAGGAGGTGGCAGGAGGGAGGCCTGATGAGGGGTGAGGGAGGAGGAGGTTCAGGATTCCCTTGGACGCGATTCAGGCACTGGACTCCCGCGATGCCCTGGCGAAGGAGCTGTACGGCACGCTGTTCGACTGGCTGGTGGTGCGTATCAACGAGAGCATCGACAACACGGCGACGATGAGCAAGGCGATCGGGGTGCTGGACATCTTCGGGTTCGAGGTGTTCGACTTCAACTCCTTCGAGCAACTCTGCATCAACTACGCGAACGAGAAGCTGCACCAGCAGTTCGTCAACCACTACTTCAAGGCAAGACCCTGGGCACGCGGTGCTGCGCGGCGCCCTCGCCCCCCCTCCCGGGTACCCCCAGTGAGTGCTTCCGGTGCTCAGCTCTGCGGTGATGGCGAGGGCTCAAAGACGAAAGAAAGCACTGCAGTTTCTTCTCGATTCTCACGCCGGTGGGGCCGTGTACTCGCGTGTGTCCTCTTCGATATCATCACACCTCAGATGTCCCTCCCTCAGTTGCAGCATGTTGCAACGCATGGGGCGGCTTCCAACTAAATCAGTGAGCGCGCTCGATTGATTGGCGCCCGTGACGGGTGTGGGAGAAACCCATGTTGTGGGACACGTGCGTACAGGTGGGAAACACTTCTCGTTCGTGGACATCCAGTGGTGAGGGGGAGTGCGCGTGCACAAGTTGTGAGGGTAGAGGAGACCCCGGGGGCACAGATCAAGCTGCAGGCCGTGCAGCATGCGTCCGTTGCCATGCTGCCCTGGCACAGGGCTGACCGTCATGTTGCCCGTACGTCAGGCCCAACATGGTGGCTTCCACGCTGTACGATTGTCCCATGGTTGGGGGGCATGGGGGAGGGGTGGTGCGAGCAGGTGGAGCTGGATGAGTACAAGCACGAGAACGTACCAGTGGATTTCATCGACTTCCGAGACAATGCGCCATGCTTGGACTTGATCGAGAAGAAGCCCGTTGGGATCCTCTCGCTACTCCACGAGGAGTGCCGCCTCAAGACCGCCACCGACTTGTCCTTCGTGGAGAAGCTGAACACCTCCCTTAAGGTGCCCTGAACACCCCCCTCAAGGTGCCCTGTGGTCCTTCCTGATGTCCCTGTGGGGGCTCTCCTGAATGTCCGTCCGCGACAAATCGCTGCAAGCTGCACCACGAAGGGCAGCTGGCAAGCGCGTCAGTTTGGAGGGCTGATCGACGTGTCAGCATCGTGCGCTGGAGATTAAAGCATCGATCAGATCCACGGTGCCGTGCCCTCGAAGCTTGGTGCCAACTGGACGGCTGGCGTTGGGCTCTTTCAAGTGGGCTCAGCGCGCCGCACCAATCAGAAGGGCGACGGCCCATTCCCCTCTGCAGCGCCTCGGGTTGCCTGCGCCCTGCACCCGCCGTCACCCGCCGCCATCCCCGGGTCAGGGCATGTGTCACCCTGTCCCCTTCGTTCCACAGCGACTTTCCGCCGAACTTGCACACAAGTTCTGGGTTCCCACATATTTCTGCCCACGCGCGAAGTGATCACAGAGGGCTCCTGCACCCCTCATCATCTTTGACCGCCGCTTCCAGCACGCAGCGCTCTCACCGCATCGTCGTGCCATCTCGCATAGCGCGTCGCTGCGCGACCGGCCGGTCCGAGCCTCGCGGTGACTATGCGCTGGGGAAGACGTGGCAACCCTGCAAGCCATCAACGTTCAGCCCGAAAGATGTCTCATGGGCAGGCCAGATTCGATCCCCCAGCCTGCCATCGCGCCGCGCAGCACGTGCATACGAGCTCGGCAGTCCCAAAAGGCGCTATGCTCGAATCTGGCGGAATTCCAGGGGCCCCAAGCCCGACACCTGCCCTCCAGGGGCCCCTGGACTCAGACCCTCTCGGAGCCGGCAGGGCCTGACTGACCCTAGCTCCTTCATCCGGAGCAAAGAGCGGCCGGCAGGCTCAGTCTCTCATGCGCTCGTGCGTAGCTCTGGATGGTTGCTTTGCATCTCGATCTCGATCTCTGCATCCAACTGCAGATTAGATCCCCGCTGCGTCTCATGCGACCCGGAGGCGCGGCATTGGAGGGTTGTGGCGCAGGGCCGGCCCCACTTCACGCATGCCAAGCTGAACCCGGAGCAGTTCATCATCCAGCACTTCGCGGGCGACGTGTCGTACAACGCAGTCGGGTTCCTGGAGAAGAACAAGGACTTGCTCCACGGCGACATCCAAGACCAGATGCTCTCCGCCTCCAACACCTTCGTGCGCGGCCTCTTCGAGATGAGTCTCGCGCGGCGGCAGAGTGCGGACGCGGGCGGCGGCGGAGCCCGCGGCGGTACCAAGAGCATGGTCACTGTCGCCGGACAGTTCAAGGAGCAGGTCCCCCATCATATGCCCCTCGGACGCCTGGTCCCCCATCACATGCCCCTCGGCCCCTCGGACGCCGCGGATGTCCCTGCGCCAAAAGCCTCCCTCAAGCGCAGTCAATGGATGTCTTGAGACCCCCTCCCCCACCAGCGCCCCCCAGCTCCATGCGCCCAGACACTCGAGCGTCTAGATTCCGGCTTGAAGCTCGAGTCACTCCCGCGTTGGACCCCTTCTGCCACCCCTGCGCGGGGCCCCTTCCAGCCGCCTCGCCTGACTTTGGCATGTGAGAGCCTGCTGCGCGCGGGGCGCGGCTCTCCGCAGGCTCCTCCCAGGGGGCTGGCAACTTGCAGCATGGGTGATGACGGGGCTGCGATGATGTGGCTGCGCCGTGGCCAGGTTGAGTCTCTGATGCTGCTCCTGAATGCCACCAGCCCGCACTACATCCGCTGCATCAAGCCGAATGTGAAGAAAGCACCGGTGACTCCCTTGACCCTCCAAGGGGGGACCCTCCCAGGTTCCCAAGTCAATGCGCGTTCTTCCAGGTATCCACACGCACACAGAGTGGGCTGAGGGGGTCCCGTTCTCCGCTAGTGAGCTCCGGAGAATCCGGATGAGTGTCCCGAAGTGTGTGCTGAATCCTTTGATCCCCGGCGTGGGTACATACTGCAGCCAGTCTTCTGCGGCTACATGGTGCCAAAGGAATCGGTCCAAGGATAAGTACACACATGCCAACCGGGAATAGGCAACGCGGCCAGTGGACCAGACTTGGCCTGACCCCACTTCAGGCAGGCCAGGCAGGGGGGTTATTGAGAATAACGTCTGAGGAGGATGGTATTCGGCCCAAATACCATCCCACTCGAGCTGAATACCACCCATGTCTGTTTCATCACGTTCGATCAATCTTCGACCTAAATTTACCAACTTTTTCACCGTCCGATGCTCAAAATCATTTCAAAATTATGGAGCTCTCGTCGAGATGCCACCATCGGCCCGGTCAGAATTTTCTAAAAGCTATCCTATCGTAAAAAGTATATCGTAAAAAGTTATCCTGTGCTTTGGACATCTTTGGACATGGATGGTATTCCATGTCGCGACATGGATGGTATCACCCGACTCGAGGGCATACCATCCATGTCCGAGACGTTATTCTCAATAACCCTCCTGCCAGGGCAGAGATGGTGTGGGGCGTAGGTCGGGGGCATGGGAATGGGTGGGGGTGCCAGACCTGCCTCAGTCCCAGTTCAGGCAGGCAGCGGTGTTGGAGGGGCGGCTTTCGGAGGGGCGCGGCGAGAGTGGATTTCCGGGGAGACCCGCGGAGGTGGGAGGACGGCGTGACGCGTCTTGGAGGGTATACTTGGCATCTGAAGGGAGGAGGGAGCCATTGGGCGGGGGGTGAGGACGAGGACGCGGGCCGTGAGCGTCTTTGTATGGATTGAGACCGGTTGATAGAGGAAGCCCAAACCCATACTAAGCCGCGTACGCGCCAACTTGCTTGGATTCGGATTGGTCTGCACTTTTGATTCGTGTCGCCAAGGGAATCCATTCACGGTATAGCACGCGCCCCCACGCTGCCACGTAGCGCGCTGGCCAAGTGTGTGCTGGCCTCACGCATTCATTGTGGCCGCCCCAGTCGCCCACCCCCCCTCCTGCCCTCTGCTCCCCTTCCTGGAGGCGGCAGGCTGGACGTCCCAAGCCTGTAGAGGCCGCCAGGGCAATCGCTCACTCACTCGCCGGGGGCGACGCGTGCGCAGGGACTATTTGAGGGAAAGATGGTGCTCGAGCAGCTCCGTTATTCAGGTGGGTTGCCCTCACCATACCCCCTCCCACCCCCATGCTGGTCACACATGGGAGGGGGAAGGGGCAGACGCCAGGCTTGCGACTACTGCGCAGGAGCCAAATATAAATATTCCCACGTGTCAGGCAGGCGGGAGCCCTCCCTACACCGCACCGCACGCCTGCCTCAGATACGGGGTGCTTATCCCCCTCGGGGGACACAGAAGAAGAGAAAAGGGTGGGAGTGAGGGGGAATGAGGGGAAAGGACGAGAGCCAAGAGCAGGCGGGCGCACCACTGGTGCATTAGTCGTGAGCGGCGGTGTCTGGAGGGGCGTTGCATTGCAGCAACACCTCCTCGACATCTACAATTCGCCTCAGCTGTAGAGGATTGCCCCGATATGAGGGGGATACAATGGTGGATGTGGGTCAGGAGGAGGTGGCATGTGCTTTGAGAATGGAGGCCCCACTTGCTGATGAGACCCGCGAGCGCATTCATGGACCGCAGGCCATTCCCAGAGTGCGCATGCGCTCGCGGATCTAATCAGCAAGTGGGGCCTCCATTCTCAAAGCAAATGCGAGCACATGCCACCTCCTCCCGACCCACATCCACCATTGTATCCCCCTCATACCGGGGCAACCCTCTTCAGCTGAGGCGGTCTGTAGATGTCGAGGAGGTGTTGCCGCAATGCAACGCCCCTCCAGGCACCGCCGCTCACGACTAATGCACCAGTGGTGCGCCCGCCTGCTCTTCGCTCTCCTCCTGGTGCGTGGTGCGGTGTTGGCCTGTGCGCTGGTGTTGGGTCTCTGTGACCTTGGCCGCGCAGGTCCTCTAGGGTGATGAGTTGGGAGGAGGAGACTCACGGTCAGCGCGGCGCGCTGCAGGGGTGCTGGAGAGCATTCACATTCGCCGTGCGGGGTATTCCGCACGTTTCGGGTACAAAGCGTTTGTGGACCGGTGGAAGCCCCTGTGCAAGAAGATCAAGAGCACCGACGTGAAGGTGCAGGCCGCGGAGATCTGTAAGGCGGTCGGGCTACAGAAGGAGCACTTCTCCGGGGGCAAGACGAAGCTGTTCTTCAAGAGCGCCGCCACCGTCACGCTGCTGGACGCGCACCTGGAGAAGCTCTTCAGCGAGAGTGCGACCACGATCCAGGCGAGGTGGAAGGGCCGCCAGGCGAGCTCCCGCCGTCCCGGCCTTGTCTACTGTCGCGCCCGCGCAGGCAGGCTTCCGTGGTTCGCGCTCCTAACTGCCGATCCTCCCCTCTTCTCTTCTCGCCCCACAAGTTCCTCCAGGTCTGCTCCCTTCCTTCTCCCCCTCCCCCCTCATCCCCCAGGCAGCGCTCCAATCTCCGGGCAGGCCCTCTCTATCCCTCTCACCTCTCATCAAACCTGCAGGAGCGCGCTTGCCCCGCCTCCCCTCCGGAAGCGCTGCGCTCTTCCCCGTGCTGCATTCCTCCGCGTGCACACGTGGCGCAAGCGGCGTGAAGTGCATTTGCTGCCATGCGGTGCGGCCCAGAAACAGACATGCCATCTCCTGAACGTTCTGTTGAGGCCGCGTCCACTTCATCCGACAGCGCGCAGAGGTTGAGGCGGGAGGCATGGGCTGGGGTGTGATGGGCGGCTCTGTGCGCAGTGGCAGCAGTGGTTCCTGGAGGTGAAGGAGGCGAACGTGTTCATCCAGAAGCACATCCGCAAATACCTCATACGCAAGAGGTTCCGACGAATTGTGTGGGCGGTGCAGACCCTGCAGCCTGTGATCAGGGGGATGCAGGCCCGCCGGCAAGCCCCCACCCGCTGCCCCGTCCCTCCCCCTCTCCCTCTCCCCTGTCCCTTCTGCCCCCCCCCTGTTCCTGAGTGTCGGGTCCGGGCGATGCATACGAATCGGGCCCGTTGGGGGGGGGACTGGGCCCACCACGCCTGTGGCTCTGACTGGAGCGGCGCAAATGGGCCCCCTGCACTGCAGAAGATCGGTGTAGATGCCAGCAGGGGGGCAGGGGACGGGTGCCTGAGCTGTGGTCCGGATGCTGCAGATCTGCCTGGCATCTCCGGTCAGGTCCCCACGCATTCGCTGAGTGCGCTGGACCAATCAGGAAGCTCCAGCGGATGCCGCAGCTCCCAGTCGCTTCCCCGGCGCTCCGTTGATCCTCCGCCCTCGCCACGTGGCAGCCTCGCACGATCTTACCCAGGACGGCGTGGCGCTGCCGCTGCCCGGCGGCTATCTCACGAGCCCCGCGGGGGGGCACACCCCAGCTCCCTGGACTGATGGAGAAGGCGGGGCGGGGGTGGAGGCTCGGCAGCTTGTTCAAGAGGATGAAGGAAGCGGAGCGCCTTCGCAAGTGAGGGCCCCTGCTGCACCCTGCTGCACCCTGCTGCACCCTGCTGCACCCTGCTGCACCCTGCTGCACCCTGCTGCACCCTGCTGCACCCTGCTGCACCCTGCTGCACCCTGCGCCTCCTCAGATGCTGCCACGTCGTGCACCGGCTAGAAGTAGTGACAGACATCAGCCCCCCGATACCCAGCCACAGCAAGGACCAGGGGGCTGCGGGGAGCGTCTCGGGATGGTTCAAGTATCAGGGGCCCTCGAGGCGTATCGCCAGCTGTTGCAAGTGGGGACCGCCCCAGCCAATGAGGGCGTCGCGCCGCTCCAAAGCGGATGACGGCCCACTTGACGGAGCAAGGCCGGGCCGAGAAGGCAGTCCGACTTCCCAGGGGGGACTCCGGCCGGTGGTTGTGATTCTGCGGCGAGGAACTGAGAGCATCCGTGGCCGCCTTTTCACACCGCTTGAAGGTGATGGTCACTGCAACGCGGCAATGCGCAGGGCTGCTGTTAGGGTGCTGTTGTGGACCCGCCATAGGTACCGATCCACCGGAGGCGCTTCGACGCCCACTTCTCGGCTGCCAGCCTGGCGGAGGCGCTTCGACGCCCGCTTCTCGGCTGCCAGCATGGCGGAGGCGCTTCGACGCCCGCTTCTCGGCTGCCAGCCTGGCGGAGGCGCTTCGACGCCCGCTTCTCGGCTGCCAGCCTGGCGGAGGCGCTTCGACGCCCGCTTCTCGCCTGCCAGCCTGGCGGAGGCGCTTCAACGCCCGCTTCTTTCCTGCCAGCCTGGCGGAGGCGCTTCGACGCCCGCTTCTCGGCTGCCAGCCTGGCGGAGGCGCTTCGACGCCCGCCGGCTGCCAGCCTGGCGGAGGCGCTTCAATGCCCGCCGGCTGCCAGCCTGGCGGAGACGCTTCAACGCCCGCTTCTTTCCTGCCAGCCTGGCGGAGGCGCTTCGACGCCCGCTTCTCGGCTGCCAGCCTGGCGGAGGCGCTTCGACGCCCGCTTCTCGGCTGCCAGCCTGGCGGAGGCGCTTCGACGCCCGCTTCTCGCCTGCCAGCCTGGCGGAGGCGCTTCGACGCCCGCTTCTCGGCTGCCAGCCTGGCGGAGGCGCTTCGACGCCCGCTTCTCGGCTGCCAGCCTGGCGGAGGCGCTTCAACGCCCGCTTCGTGGCTGCCAGCCTGGCGGAGGCGCTTTAACGCCCGCTTCTCGGCTGCCAGCCTGGCGGAGGCGCTTCGACGCCCGCTTCTCGGCTGCCAGCCTGGCGGAGACGCTTCAACGCCCGCTTCTTTCCTGCCAGCCTGGCGGAGACGCTTCGACGCCCGCTTCTCGGCTGCCAGCCTGGCGGAGACGCTTCAACGCCCGCTTCCTGCCAGCCTGGCGGAGCGCTTCGACGCCCGCGGCTGCCAGCCTGGCGGAGACGCTTCAACGCCCGCTTCTTTCCTGCCAGCCTGGCGGAGGCGCTTCGACGCCCGCTTCTCGGCTGCCAGCCTGGCGGAGGCGCTTCGACGCCCGCTTCTCGGCTGCCAGCCTGGCGGAGGCGCTTCGACGCCCGCTTCTCGCCTGCCAGCCTGGCGGAGGCGCTTCGACGCCCGCTTCTCGGCTGCCAGCCTGGCGGAGGCGCTTCGACGCCCGCTTCTCGGCTGCCAGCCTGGCGGAGGCGCTTCGACGCCTGCAGCGTCGTGGTTGCCGCTCCCCCTAAGGCATCATCGATCCGAAGGGGATGCCGAAGGGGAGAGGGGTGCGGGGAAACACCTGGTTGTGGCGCAGGGAGGAGGAGGAGCGGCAGCGGCAGGAGGAGGAGCGGCTGAGGCTTGAGGAGGAGGAGCGGCAGCGGCAGGAGGAGGAGCGGCTGAGGCTTGAGGAGGAAGAGCGGCAGCGGCAGGAGGAGGAGCGGCTGGCAGCGGAGGACGCGGCCCGGACGGAGGAGGAGAAGCAGGAGTTCCAGCGGGAGCAGGAGGCGAAGAGGCAGCAGAAGGAGGACGAGGAGCGGCAGGCAAGGGAGGAGGAGGAGAGACGGATCGAGGAGGAGGCGAACGCGGCCAAGCGCGAGGAGGAGGCGGAGGCCAGGGCGGCGGAGGAGGCCGCGAGGTCCCTCATCCCTCCGCCCCCTCCCGCCGCTCCGCCTTCTGACGATTTTGGGAGTGAGGACGACAACGACTCCGAGCCGCCAACCCCGATACCACCGCCTGTGTCCATTGCACGCCGCAGCACCATCACCAAGCCGCCGACACATGGTGCGCCCATGCAGCGCGCGCCCCAGCCCTCTTGCGCGTGGAAGGCCTGGCCCTACCTCCGTGCGCGATGCACGCCCATTGGACCGGCTCAGTGCTGTCAGCTGGGGAGGGCAAAGTGGTGGAAGGTATCGAGGGTGGGTGCGGGCCGGGGATGGCAGAGATATCCACTGCCATGACTCCAAAGCCGGGCGCAAAGGTGCTCACCCCAGCCCCGCCTCACCCTGCTCGCCCAAGCCCCGCCTTTACCCTGCTCGCCCCAGCCCCGCCTCACCCTGCTCGCCCCAGCCCCGCCTCACCCTGCTCGCCCCAGCCCCACCTCACCCTGCTCGCCCCAGCCCCGCCTCACCCTGCTCACCCCAGCCCCGCCTCACCCTGCTCACCACTGCTTCTGCCTCCCACACCGCCCCGGCGCTTGCATTCAGCGCGTCGGGGCCTCCCTGGGGGAGCGGTAGGAAAACTGTAGACTCTGAGACAGTGTTAAAGACAGAGAGCTCAAAAGTACAAATTCAATGACAGTATGACTGTATGACAGTATGACTGTATGACAGTATGACAGAGTACAGTACTGTGTGTAAAGGTGAACAGAACAATGATGACAATGAGATTACAAGAGACAGAAGATCAATTCAAAAGTATACAGTATCTGTCACAGAACACAAGAGTACTAGTACGAGTATAGAAGTAGCTATGACTGAGTAACAGTGAGCACTTGAACAGTGCTATGTGATATAAGCACTGTGTGTAACGAACAAACACTCTTATCAGTTTAAATCAATCAACAGTGTGTGTGCGTATGAGTGTGTGTTCGTACACTTTCTACTAGATATATGAAGTTAGTAGAAGTTGATTATCCTAGGTTATGGGCCTGATATAGGTCTGATAGTGTAGATACAGCCGTCATGGCGGACGCGGGGAAAGGAAAGTATCCTACGAGGGAATCGCAGCTTCAGGAATTGGTAGAGCAGCAGGCTAGTTTTATGAAATCAATGGAAGCGACAATTCATGCTTTGATTTCAGAGAAGAAGGAGTCTGGGAAATCGACAGAGAATGAAGAAGCTGCGTCGGGTGCAATGAGCACTGCCAACGCACAGAAGATAGTTCAGTGCGTTGTGAAGTTGTTGGGTACGACGAAGTACACGGGTACAGAGAGGAATCAGTATGAGTCCTGGGTACAATTTAAGACACAGTTAGAGTCAGCAGTCACGTTTTATCCTGAGCTGCTAGAACTAGTGTGCGACTATCAAGTGTCAGATATTGCAGATATCAAAGGACTGAACTTGTTTATGCCTAAATCGAGAGGATATGGCAACACAGCTGCAGAGGAGAAGCCTTCATCACGGGCAGAAGACAAGCCTGCGTTATATGCAGAGGACGAGGACGTTTTTGAAGAGGTCTTTGACGACAGCGGCAGTTATATTACTGTGCCTGGTTCTGCGAGTATGGCCAGTACAATTTTGTCAGCTATTTTGAAGCAGGTGACAGCTGGGGACGCCTTTGACGTTGTACGACGCTGTGGTAACGACGGGTTGAAGGCGTTCAGGAAACTGAAGTGCAAAGTGGAGCCGCAGCTGTTTGGTCAACTCGCGGGCTCAATGAAGAAGCTATGCAAGCTGTCGGTGAACGCCAATGAGGACCCGGTGAAGCAGTTGGGATATTTTGGTGACGTTATGTGCTCAATGGCCAACTATGGGGGTGCGAAGCTTGACCCGACAACTGTGGAGGTGCTGGTGACTGCTCTGGCTGTTGCGGCTATGCCTATGGAGTATTCGCAGGTGGTAGCGGATATTAGTAAGGAACGACGTCCTTCGTTTGATATGCTTATGCAGAGGTCTGAGTATTTTTATGTGAATGTCGTACAGCAATCGGCGGTTCATTCATCGAGTATTGTGGGAGCTACTGTGGACGAGGAGACTGTTGCAGTGGCAAGAGCACTGGTTGCGGACAGAAGGAGGCAGAGCGAGGAGAAGAGGTTCAATGACGGGAAGAAATTGATATGTCCTACGTGCTCTGGTGTACACTCTGCAGAGAAGTGCTGGATAAGCAACCCGGCAGGTATGGAGGAGTTCATCAAGCTCAATCCTGCTAAGGAGAAAGGGGTTCGTGAGAACTATGCGCGGAGGCTGAAGAAAATCGCGGCGAAGAAGTCACCTGACGCGGTAGCAGCGACGGTGGAGAAATCTTCATCGAGTTCAGCGAGGTCGCGTCGTACGGAAGTTTCTGCGGAGGAGCTGTGGAGCTTGGAGAATCATGAAGAAGTTCATGTTGCCTGTCCGGTGGTCGCTACAGTGGCAAACCAGAAGGTAGTATACACTGGTGAGGTATTGGAGGACACCTGGGTGTACGGTGTGTACGACAGAGACAAGGAGAATGACGCACTGGTGCAGAATGAGTACTATGAGGACTCGGTGCATGAGGAAGACCTGTGTGCAGCAACTGTGGTGGACTCTGAGAGAGAGCTGTATTTTGATAGCATGGCCACGAGGTCTATTTTTAATGACCTGTCTATGTTTGAGGGCGCTCAGGTGAACGCGTCATCAGCGGTGGCGTTCAAGGTCATGGCTGGAGAGGTGACGACGTCTCGTGGGGGAGGCCGTGGGTATATTACCTTGTGGAATCGGGTGACGAAGAAGGCTGACGTGCTGCTGGTGGAGGCGCAGTATGTGCCTGAGTCCCCCTTCAATCTGGTATCCGCGGTGAGCCTGGAGGACAAGTACGGTCTGTATGCACAGTTTGGGGACCGTGTACTGAAGGACAAGAAGAATCTGTTCGAGTACGACGTCTGCAGAAAGGGGAACGTGTATGTTTTACCTGAGGTTGTCGTACAGGAGGCTGCGCTGCCGGGGGTGGAGTGCGGCAAGAAGAAGAGTAGTCCGGTGAGGGACAAATGCAACTGGAAGTTCACCGAGTTCCAGAGGTGGAACATTGAGAAGGGGCCCTTTCATCTGGATATGTGTGCTGACGAGCACAATCGGCAGGTGAGCGAGTACTACTCGTTGGTGAACTCGGTGTTTCTTCATTGTCTGACGGGACGAAGCTTCTGGGGTAATCCACCGTACGACGATATGTTCATTGAGAGACTGCTGACCAAGATACTCATGGACTTTCCTAAGGACCCCGTGAACACGAAGTTTATGCTTGTGGTGCCGTACAAGCCAAATGCTGCGTGGTGGAGTCTGACGACGAAGTTTGAGGAGTTGCATGTATACTCGAAGGGCAGCGTGATATTCTCAGCGAGAACGGATCAGTGCTATAACGTGTCTGAGCTGGAGGAGTCCGAGCCTGGTCGTGTGTTTATCCAGGGGACTCCGTGGCCAGTGGTTGTGCTGTATCTTGATCAGTATGTGGTCCCAAGGGTGGACGTGAAGGTTGTTGCACATCTCAGGCTTGGTCATGCTTGTGACAAGTATGTGGAGGTCATGGACCTTCAGGGGTTGGACCTTGGGGTCAACTCTGAGGAATTGAGGAACAGCAATGTACTGAGCTGTTCGGTGAACTGTATGGCGTGCCAGGTGGCGGCGCCGAAGAGGCCATCACAGACGACAGATAGGGGAAGGGTCCCGAAGTCTGTACGGAAGGTGGTGGACAAGAGGGAGGTGTCTGTCAAGATGGGGCAGCTGACGTTCACTGACCATGGTGGACCATTCGTGGCATCTACAAAAGGTTATCGTGGGTACACTATCCACGTGGATGACTTTTCAGACGTGTGTCACTTCTATGTATGGAGACAAAAGCTGGAGTATGTCGACGCTCTGGAGGACTATCGCAAAATGGTGAGGGCGACTGGGCGAGTGTTCCTTGAGGAGGAGACTCGTGTTGAGCAGGTGGTGTACGACTTGGACGTGCTGGTGTTGCACTCCGACAATGACTCTACCATCGTGTCTGGAAAGACCAAGAAGTACTGTGAGGACAATGCTATTGTGCAGAGGACGACGTCACCGTACTTGCACGAGAACAATGCCAGGGCGGAGACCATGAACAAGTTTCTGCAGACGAAGGCGAGGGCTATGTTGGCGACTGCTGGTTTGCCCGCGACTATGTGGCCTTTGGCAATGAGGCACGCTGTGTACCTTATCAATCGACTTTGCAAGGCTGGGCTGGGTATGCAGTCCAGCTTGCAGGTGCTGAACCAGAAGTACGATCTGTCTGTGCTACGAGTGTTTGGTTGTCGTGCGTACGCTTTCATCGACGCGAGCCTGCGTTCCAAACTGGCTGATCGGGCTACTCCCTTGATCTACGTGGGACACGAAGAGCGATCTACGGCTTATCTGCTATACAGCCAGGACAAGGAGAAGGTGGTCAGAAGTGGTATGGTCCGGTTTGACGAGCGCGTCGATCTGTATGGAAAGCTGGTGATGTCTTGGGATCCCTCTATGCTGACACCGTTGAGATCGTTGTACGACTGCGAGGCTCTGGATGGAAACTTCGTTACAGCGTTTGGGGGTACAGCGACAGTGATACTGGAACTGCGTGCCTATGTGGAGCCAAAGGGTGATGAGTTCACTGGTGTAGTGAAGTTGAAAAGTGCTGGTGGAAGAACATTTTGGACACCGGTGAGTGTGTTTCTGGAAGCACGGGTGGAGCATCTTGAGCTGCTGTTTGAGTTTCGTGTGAAGTTGTCAGTGAACTCATTCTATCCTTTGTTTGAGAAGGTGGTATTGCAGCAGTCAGGAGGAGGTGAATGGGAGGCAGCAGTGGTGTGTGCTACGGCACGAGAGGATCACGTGTTGCCGTATCAGGTGATATTGGAACGTCATGCTGGAGTGAGTGGCTCGGCAGTTGATGTGTGTGAGGCTCGAGTGAGGTTTGAGAATCGTCATGTTGCTTTGGCAGCTCGTGAGGAGAAATTGACGGGGTTGCCAGTTGGAGTGACCGAGCCGAAAGGATGGGTTCAGTTGTTGAAGGGACCTGACGCAGTGCAGTGGCAGGAGTCAGATCACAAGGAGGAGTGTGCTCTTATTGACGTGAAGAAGGCAATCGCGCCGGTGGAGTCGGTACCGGCTGGTGAGAAGGTAATGCGCATGACAGCTGTGTACAAAGCGAAGCTGGACTCTGCTGGAGAGGTGACTGAGAGGAAGACCAGATGGGTGGTGTGTGGTAATGGTCAGCAGCATGGGGTGCACTATGAGGACGTGTATGCCCCGTGTACACAGTTGTCAACGTTGAGAATTCTTATTCAGCTCAGTCTGGTGTTGGGACTATTGGTGTTTGCTCTGGACGTCATCACCTGCTTTTTGAACGGCGAGCTGGACGTGGACACTCCTATGTATGTCAGCTGGCCTAATGCACGGACAGTACGGGGAGTACTGTATGGAATTTTGCAGAAGAGTGTGTACGGCTTGAAACAGGCACCACGCATCTGGTACAAGACGAGCAAGAACTTTCTGCTGGCTTATGACAGCAGGCTCCGGGTGTCCAACATTGACCCGTGTCTCTTTTACATCTGGCAGCATGGTACACTGGTGGTGTTTGTGTATGTACACGTGGACGACTACACTGTGTTCACTTCATCAGTGGAGTGGAAGGTGGAATTCTTCAGAGCATTCAGTGAGAAGTATCCGAGTAAGGACAAGGGCCCGTTGGTGGAGTTGCTGGGCATGAGTATGACTTTCAGTGACTATGGTCTTGTCAGGGAGTGTCAAATCAGTCAGGTTGGGCTGATACAGCGTATGCTGGAGAGGTATTCTATGCAGGACTGCAATCCGTGTTTGACACCTATGGAGCCCAGACTGTCTTTGTTGCCTGTGGACTCGGAGGAGAAGTTGGAGAAGCTTCCTTATATCAATCTGGTGATGGAACTGATGTGGCTGGCACGTTGCTCACGGCCTGATATTCTGACAGCAGTCTGTTATTTGGCCAGGTTCTCTCACTGCTATGGGCAGGAGCATTGGCAGCATTTGAAACGTGTGCTGAGATATTTGAAAGGAACTGTTCATGTTTGCTTGACTTTGCAGTGCAGTTCGCCAGCTTCACTGACTGCTGAGTTGATAGTGACAGCTTATACAGACGCGGACCATGCTGCAGATAAAGTGACCAGGCGCTCTGTTACAGGTTCATTGGTGCGTCTGAATGGGAGCACTGTCATGTATTCGTCAAAGTTGCAGAAGACAGTTGCAGTGAGCACAGCAGAGGCAGAATTGATAGCGCTGTCAGAATGTGCACGGGACGTAGAGTATGTTGTCAATCTGTTGGCAGAATTTTCGCCTGTCAAGCAACCTGTCACAATTCATGGAGATAATCATGCTTCGGTGGCACAGGCAGAGAATGTTCTGAACAATGCAGCGACACGTCACGTGGCAGTGAGAAATCGATATGTGGCAAAGTTGGTAGAGCTGGGCAGAGTTGTTATTGCAAAAGTGCCTACGAAGGAGAATTTGGCAGACTTCTTTACCAAAAGTCTAGCTTTGGACCGTTTTCAGATACTCAGTGCTGTGGTATTGAGATATTTTCGAAGAGCATGAGTAAGGAGGAGTAGGAAAACTGTAGACTCTGAGACAGTGTTAAAGACAGAGAGCTCAAAAGTACAAATTCAATGACAGTATGACTGTATGATAGTATGACTGTATGACAGTATGACAGAGTACAGTACTGTGTGTAAAGGTGAACAGAACAATGATGACAATGAGATTACAAGAGACAGAAGATCAATTAAAAAGTATACAGTATCTGTCACAGAACACAAGAGTACTAGTACGAGTATAGAAGTAGCTATGACTGAGTAACAGTGAGCACTTGAACAGTGCTATGTGATATAAGCACTGTGTGTAACGAACAAACACTCTTATCAGTTTAAATCAATCAACAGTGTGTGTGCGTATGAGTGTGTGTTCGTACACTTTCTACTAGATATATGAAGTTAGTAGAAGTTGATTATCCTAAGCGGTGCCGCTGAGATCTGAGCGGCTTTGAGACGTGCAGGGCCCCTTTGATCCCTCTGATGATGAAGAAGGGGCCAAGAACAGCACTCAGGGCAAGGTGCGCGCGTGTCTCTCAACCAATCAGGGCAAGGTGCGCGCCTCTCAACCAATCAGGGCAAGGTGCGCGCCTCTCAACCAATCAGGGCAAGGTGCGCACCTCTCTGGGATCATCATAGCGCCTGCGCTTCTTGGCGGTGCTGGGCTCGTGCCAGGCGCGGCGGCCCTCCACCAGGTGGCAAGGGTGCTCTGCCGCCAGTAGCGCGCGCTTCTTGTCCAGCCCGAGAGACAGCGCACATGCGCACAGAATGTGCGGCGAAGCACGCGGCAGCGGCATCGGTAGAGCCCAGGCCTGTGCGGCGAATCACGTGGCAGCGGCGTCAGTAGAGCCCATGCCTGTGCAGCGAAGCACGTGGCAGCGGCGCCGGTAGAGCCCAAGCCGGTGCGGCAATCACGTGGCAGCGGCGTCGGTAGAGCCCAGGCCGGTGCGGCGAAGCACGCGGCAGCGGCATCCGTCGAGCCCAGGCCTGTGCGGCGAATCACGCGGCAGCGGCGTCGGTAGAGCCCGGACCTGTACGGCGAATCGCGTGGCAGCGGCGTCAGTAGAGCCCATGCCTGTGCAACGAAGCACCTGGCAGCGGCATCGGTAGAGCCCAGGCCGGTGCGGCGAATCACGTGGCAGCGGCGTCGGTAGAGCCCAGGCCGGTGCGGCGAAGCACGTGGCAGCTCACAGCAAGGGTCCGCAGCGTACCTCGAGGACGGCTGCGTGGAGGCGCTCCGCTAAAGCCGCCTTTGCCTCAGCGCGCGTGCGGGGCTGCCTGATTGGTTGGTTGCCGGCGATGGGTCCTGACACTCGCACGGGGCTCCCGGGCAGCGGCAATCCCGGATGTCCAAGATGAAGGGCTCGAGCCCAGGTTCCGGCCGCCGGTCATCCCGGATGCCTGTGAGGCAGTCACAAATGCAAGGTGCGCCCGCAGCAAATGCCCAGCCCCCTAGCCACTGCTTCTACACTGCTGACTCAGCTGGAGCTCTGGCTGCATCTCTGCCGCATCCAAGTAGCGGCCTGCAGGCTGTTATACAGTCGGGCGTGCGGGAACTTTGCTGCATGTGTTTCCGCCCTACAAGCTCTTTCGAGGCCGGTGATGGCGTACCCCGTGTGGAGCCCAGTGCACGGCGAAGGCCGATGACGAAGAGCCGGTTTGTGCGCGCTTGGGAGGGGGCCAGGCCGGCGAGTCTCCAAGAGGATGTCCATCATACCTAGTGCGGAGGTGCGTAACTACAACGAGGACGGCTTGTCAGACCCCACAGAGTACACCGAGGAGGTGAGGCAGCCAGCCCAGCCCTGCTGCCTGCTCACCCGCATGTCCGCTCCATGATAGCTGCTTGGGCGCCTCCGTGCCGCTTGAGTGCACCGCGCGTTTCCTGCCGTCCGATCCATGAATCGCACCGTGGAGACAGCAACCAGGCGGCAATGCCGCCAAAGCTCGATACAGTTGGGGTGTCTGGGCAATGCTTGTGCCCCGAGCTGCGGAGTGGCCGATGCATCGCTCCGAGGATTTCCACGGCCGCGCCACGTGCGGCGCGCACTCCTTGCGTGCTGCAGCGGGTGGCACCGGCGGCCCTCCTCCGAGCAAATGGGCTCCGTAGGTCTCCATCCAAGGAACAGCTTGGCGCCTACGGCTCAGCGGCCAGTGCTGTGGGGCCGCCATGTGCTGTGCAGCTCACAGAGGTGGAGGAAGATGACGAGCGGTGGGAAGAGGAGTCCCTCCAACGCGGTGCGCCTCCGCAGGCACATAGGAGCCCAGAGAGCCTGTGGAGGGCCAGAGGTTGACGCGGTGCTTGCGGGCATCAGTGACCAGCGCCCTCCGCAAGTCCTGCGAGCTGCTTCCGCCTAACAGAGTGACGTGGCAACAGATAGATATGCAAGCCCCCCGATGTGGGCTTCTTGCCCAGCAGCACTCTGTTGCGCCGCTCAAGCACTGTGGTGGGCGGGGCTCCGTGGTAACGCCTGCCCGGCCTGCGCACGACTGGGTGGGTGGCACTGTGTAGATGCGCCGCAGAGCTCGGATTAGCGCACAGTGGCAGTGCTTCTGAGGGCAGCGGTGAGGAGGAGCCTGCTCGCCTGTACAAAGCACTCTGCACGGCCTGCACCCCACTGTCGAGCTACCGTTGAGTTCCTTGGGGGGGAGGGCGTGTCACTGTGCGGGGGCTGCGGGATGACGCTGCCAGGGTCCAGCGAGGAGAGGGAGCATCGCCGCCGGGGGCCCCGCCATGGAAGCCGCAGCCCCTTCGATGAAGACGACGAGTTTGACGACGAGTTTGATGACGAGATGGATCGCCGCCGGGGACCCCGCCGTGGAGGCCGCAGCCCCTTGGATGACGATGATGATTTCGATGACGAGCGGGGGGATCGTCGCCGTGGAGGCGACGACTACGATGAGGAGTATGATAGCTACGATGACGGCAGTTTCAGTGATCGGGACACTCAGCGCCAGTCATCCCACAAGAGCGCCACCAGCATGCACCGGGTGCGCTAGCAAGCTTTCGAGCCCCTTCAGGCATGAAGGCCATCTTCAAACCCTTCGGCTCCGTCGGATACTCAATCTCAGCTCCAGCCCAATCTCGTGGGAAGAACTGAGTTCTGATTGGTATCCACGTCCCAGGGTGGGGCCCACAAAGCCATTCTCGCAGGGTGGGGCCCACAAAGCCATTCTCGCAGGGTGGGTGGGGCCCACAAAGCCATTCCCGCAGGGGTGGGTGGGGCCCACAAAGCCATTCTCGCAGGGTGGGTGGGGCCCATAAAGCCATTCTCGCAGGGTGGGGCCCACAAAGCCATTCTCGCAGGGTGGGTGGGGCCCACAAGCCATTCCCGCAGGGTGCGGTCCACAAAGCCATTCTCGCAGGGTGGGGCCCACAAAGCCATTCCCGCAGGCAGGAGCAAGTGCCTGGGCGGGAGGCGGGGGAGGGGTGCGAGCAGGGCGGCCCGGGAAGCGCGACGGGCGGCCAACTCGCGGCTCTCGCTCATGAAGAAGGGGCGAGGCGAGAGAAGGACGAGGGCGAGGGGGCGGCACACTAGGGACGGGGGGGGGCGCCGCCGGGAGGGCACGCGGGAGACGAGGGGAGGCAAGAGCTCACCCCACAGCTCCCCGCGGGGTGCGCGCCCTTCCAAGGGGGAGCGGGGGCACACGAAAGGCGGGAGGTCCACCAAGAAGGCGGCGCCGGAGCCGGAGGTGCTGCCGCCACCCTCCCGGGAGGCCGTGGTGCTGCGCAACGGGTGGCTGCTGAAGGAGGATGCAGGGGGTGGGTGGAAGCTGCGTTTTTGTGTACTCGTTCCCGGACGCCTCCTGTGCTACACCTCTGCAGATTGCACAGAGCCCAAGGGCTCCTTCCTGCTTGCGGAGGACACGCAGGTGCGCAGGGCGCCCCCCTCGCACCGCCTCAGGGGGCCAGGCGTTGACGTACCTCTGAGAACCTCGCCCAGTGCCCCAGGCACTCCCAGGGAAAGGGGTTCACAGAGGCATGCGAGAACACATTGCGGCCTCCGCGTGCTTGCCCGCCGCAGATGCGCAATGCCCGGTCGCGGTCCACGTTGAAGCGCAGCTCCGGGAGGCGGAGGGCCAGGTATCGACGGAGGATGCGAGGCGGCCGGACCCGACCTACGCGTTTGCACTCTCCGCCAAATCCCACCTGCGGTCCCTCAGCTTGTCCGCGGCCACACAGACAAACCAGCACGAGTGGGTGGATGCGATGCTCGCGGCGAAGCGCCCTGGGCTGCCCTTCGAGGCTGGCAGCTCCGTCGTGGTGCATATGGGGTGGCTGCACAAGCAGGTTCCACCCTTTCTCCGCAATGCCCTGTGTCCGCACCCAACACCTAACCCTCCGATCATAGCTGCAGTGATAAGAATTCTTCAGTGATAATTCTTGCCGTGTAGAAGTGCACACCCGTTCCCGCACCCCCTCAGCTCACTGGCTGTTGAGTCAACCTATCCAGCGGCGAAAGCCGATGACACATCTGTACCAGCTACACTGTTCCCCGGTGACCGGGTCCGGGAGGAATGTGTGGCCGCTACCCCCAAAACTATATCACTAGTTGCCTCGCCTGCGCTCTGAGGATCGCTGAACAGCTCAGGCGGCGAGGCGTCTGCGCACAAACCCCGGGGTGACCCACCTTCGCATTTGCGTCCAAACCCCGGGGTGACCCACCTTCGCATTTGCGTCCAAACCCCGGGGTGACCCACCTTCGCATTTGCGCACAAACCCCGGGGTGACCCACCTTCGCATTTGCGTCCAAACCCCGGGTGACCCACCTTTCGTGATTGCCCAAACCCCGGGTGACCCACCTTCGCATTTGCGCACAACCCTGGGTGACCCACCTCGCATTTGCGCACAAACCCCGGGGCGGCACCTCGCATTTGTTCAAACCCCGGGTGACCCACCTTCGCATTTGCGCACAAAACCCCGGGGTGACCCACCGCATTTGCGCACAAACCCCGGGGTGACCCACCTGCCGCATTTGCGCACAAACCCCGGGGTGACCCACCTTCGCATTTGCGTCCAAACCCCGGGGTGACCCAATCTTCTGCGTCCAAACCCCGGGTGCGACCTTCGCATTTCTGCGCACAAACCCCGTTGTGACCCACCTTCGCATTTGCGCACAAACCCCTGGGGTGACCCACCGCATTTGCGTCCAAACCCCGGGTGACCCACCTCGCATTTGCGTCCAAACCCCGGGGTGACTCCACCTTCGGCATTTGCGCACAAACCCCGGGGCCCACCTTCGCATTTGCGCACAAACCCCGGGGTGACCCACCTTCGTATTTGCGTCCAAACCCCGGGGTGACCCACCTCTCGCATTTGCGCACATACCCCGGGGTGACCCACCTTCGCATTTGCGCACAAACCCCGGGGTGACCCACCTTCTTGGAGGAGCGGCGCGGCTGCTGCACGATGCGCCGAGCCACGACAGCGCGGGGAGAGCGGCGGCGGCTTAAGGCGCGGCGTGGCGCTCGCAGGACAAGATGGGGCGGGGATGGAAGAAGCGTTTCTTCGTGCTGCGGGGGCCATGGCTGTCATACTATTTGGACGAGCGCTGCCGGGAGCGCCTCGGGGAGATGGCCATAGCAGCCTCCGCGATGGTGACGGTGATGGACGCCACGGTGAGCCTGCCCGGGTCCATCCTCGCCAGCGCCATCACGCACACGCAGGTGGTGGTGCACCAGGTGCTCAGCCTGCAGTCGGAGGGGCGGGAGCTGGTGCTGGCGGCAGAGGAGGAGATCGTGCTCGACAAGTGGGCACAGGTGCTCGACGCGGCGCAGGACGCCCGCCAGGTGCAGGAGCCCGCGAAGAAGGTGCTGGCCACGTCGCGCGCTTCGGGGAACACGGCGCTGCGGGAGGGCTGGCTCATGCGGCTCGCGGAGGACGGCACGTGGGAGGAGACATACGCGGTGCTCACGGCTCAACAGCTACTCTGCTACAGCGGTGCCCGCCCTTCCCTCCACCGCCCCCGTCCCCCATGTGCGCTTACGCATCCGCGTGTGTGTGCCTCTCGCGGCAGCCTGCGGCTATGCGGAAGCACTCGGGTCCATTTCCGGCAGCGCTGCGAATGGCGAGCTGCTTTGAGCCTCCGTGCCCTGAGCCTCCGTGCCTCGAGCCTCAGTCCTCTCTGGAGCGTGAGTCCTCATTCATTCAATTCATTCAATTCATCCATTCATTCAATTCATTCATTAATGGGGGTGCGGGAGGGATATGCTGCGCTTGCAGGGGAGGATTGCGTGGAGGGGATCGGGTCGAGGCCGACACTGCGCAGCACCGTGCACCTGCTGGGGTGGCACGGGGTTCCTCTGAGGGGGCAAACCGGGCTGATCAACGTCTTCCGGTTTGCGCTGAGCTGGTCGGCACAGCGCGCCGAGGACTTGGCAGCCCTGGAGGAGGAGGACGCATACGCCTGGGAGGCAGACATCAAGCACGCAGCGGCCCGCATCGGTGCCGTCATGGGGGTCTCCGCACAGCCAGGTGCGTTCCCGTCTCCCCCTTTCTCCTTAACCCTCCCCTTCGTCCATGCTGGGCTCTCGCCTCCTGGCTGGGTGAAGCGCGACCCAGATGGAAAGTGAGGATGAGGACCTGGGAGCCGTGGTTATGAAGGGTGGAGATGGCCGACGGGATGATGATGGGAGGACCTGGGGCGTCGCCGGCCGCAGGATCGCAGCTGCTGGGCAACCGCGCAATCGACGACAGAGGGATGGGCACCGGGCCGTACAAGGAGGGCTGGATCGTGATCGGCAAGTGCGTGGGGGGTCTCGGCAAGCCGCCGCAGCCGGGCGCCGTGCCGCCCCTCACGTTCGCAGAGGGCCGCCAGGCGCAGGTTTGCCCCCGTTTTTCGCCCACGTGCGCCCCCAGGCTCTTGGCTCCGCTCAAGGGCGTGTTGTCATCGACGGTAGTGAAGGTAATGTGAGGAGCCTCCCCGTCCCCCCGCGCTGCCGCAGCCAGCCCTTCAGCCCGACCGCAGGGCCGCTGTCGCCCATTAATCTGCGATCCAACAGACAGATGCCCCCTCGGGCGAGAGAGGACCGACAGGCAGGTGGCGAGAGGCGATCGAATCTGGCGGCTCGGCTCCCGCGCGGTGAGGCGGTGCCCCGGTGCTTCCCAGCAGGTGGCGAGCTGGAAGCAGCGGTACGCCGTGCTGTGTGGGAAGTCCCTCACGCTGTACACGGACCACACCTACCTGGACCCCCGCGGCGAGCTGCAGCTCGAAGGCGCCGGGGTGCAAGGCATGGGGCAAGCGTTGGAGGGGCTGGAGCGGCAGCCCTCCCACATGCAGCTGCACCCACACCTGCTCAAGCTCACCATCGTGGCCCCGGGGAGGCAGCAGAATGTCCGCTCCCTCCTCCCTCCTCTCTCGCCCGTTGAACCCTCTGCCCGTCACATGCAGCATGCCTTATAGCCGATGGCATGCGCGGGCACCGCAGGCGTGTCCCTGGCATGCGGTTCGTGTGGTACACGCGCTTGGAGGGCTGACTATTGCAGTGCTGCCGCTCGTTTCCCGTTCCGTTTCGGATGTCCCGGGCAGACCGCGTTCCCTTCAGATCCCCCCTCCCTGCGTCGCCCAAGTATCCTACTTGCTGGTAGGTCTTCTAGTTGGCACGGATTCCCGCAGCTGGCGGCTGTACGGATCCGCTTTGCGAGGACGGACTGCCATCGCACATCGCACGGCCTCCATTTCTCTGATATGCGCCGCTTCCCCCTTCGCACCTATCGCTGCGGAGAGGGCGGTGGACCTGGCAATCCAGCTGCGCCGTGAGATATGCGGCGGGAGGAGGAGCAGTCCCTGACTCTCACGACATCAGCCCCTGATGTTGTCACCAAAGGCGGAGGCGATGCCTTACGACGGCGCTGGCGGTGGCGGGTTGCACAGAGCCCAAGCACGGCGGAGTCGCTGCTCATGGGTCTGAGCACGCAGCGGGAGGCCCAGCTGTGGCGGGAGCAGCTCCTGCATGGGAAGACTGAGGCGGAGCTGCCAACCTGTGCGCACTCTCCACCTCCCCCCAAGCAATACCCCACCCTCCCCCTCTGCCATGGAAGACTGAGGCGAGCCGCCAACCTCAGGCAAGACTTCTCCACCTCCCCCAAGCACACCCCACCCCCCCTCTACCATGGGTAGATCGAGGCGGAGTTAACCCAGGGCATCTCCCACCTCCCGGCACCTCCACTCCCTCCCCACCAAGGGGGAGACCCCGGGGGCTCAAGGCTCTCTCCAATGTGTGTCACTGTGCCGCCCGCTGCGGTGACGCCTGAGTGCTGCTGCGTGCTCTCGGAGTGAGGGGTGAGGGTTGTTCCGGAGGAAGGGGGGCTGACTGCGCGGTCTGGGAGAGCAGCGCCAGGTGGATACCAACTCCAGATTGCAAGCAGTGGGGCGGGTTCTTCACCGTGGCGAGGGGCGGCGGGCCGCTCGGTGCTGCTGGAGGGCTGGCTAGAGAAGGAGCGGCGGGGCGGGGCGCGGGAGTGGCGAATGCGCTACTTCGTGCTCCGGCCGGGGCGGCTGGCATACTTCACGGACCACACCTGCCATGTTCTTAAGGGCGAGCTGAGCTTGGTCGAGGCGATCGTGGCTGGTCCGGACGAGCGCGCCCGCTACAACGAAGACATGCATCTTTCACGCGACACGCGGCGCTACTTCACTGTTGGCACGCCAACCCGCGTGCTGGGCCTTGCTGCGGAGGACAGCCAGTCAGCGGCAGCGTGGTGCGACGCCATAGAGGCTGCCGCCGGTACCATGCAAGCGACCTCCAACGCCGACGTGGCTCTTACCCCCGTCACCTTGGCGGTGTGCTGACGGCTCAGCCCGCGCCCGTCACTCCTGCCAGAGGGTATTTGGAGAGACGGTTCAAACCCTTGCATCTTGGCTTGATGCATTCTGCCTTCGGTGGTCGGGGAAGACAATCTGACGCTAGGGAGGCGGATGGCAATCTGACGCCAGGAAGGGGATGACAATCTGACGCCGGGGAGGGAGTTGTGGTTCCACAGATAGAGAAACAGCTTGCCATTAGCCAGGAGGAAGTCCGCATCTACCTCCCTGATGGCAGCTTCGAGCTTGTTCCTGTCAGCGAGACCACGATGGCATCTGACGTGAGGCCCTCACTCTTGCACAGGCTGATATGTCCTGCAGCCACCCCCTTTCCCCCATCCCGCGGGAGACCCTCACTCTTGCACAGCCTGATATGGCCTGCAGCCACCCCCTTTCCCCC
>LGRX02033170.1:0-87466 GCA_001247695.2 Cymbomonas tetramitiformis | reverse complement strand
GCCTCTACAGCACAAACAGCATCTCCGTCTGCTCGCCTCTACAGCACAAACAGCACATCCGTCTGCTCGCCTCTACGGCACAAGGAGGTTCTTCGTGTGCTGGCCTCTACAGCACAAGGAGGTTCTTCGTGTGCTGGCCTCTACAGCACAATCAGGTTCTTCGTGTGCTCGCCTCTACCGCACAAGCAGGTTCTTCGTGTGCTCGCCTGTTATCATCGATCTGGCTTTGGAGCTCCTTTCTATATCGCTCAGCGGTGCTCGGGCGAGTTCGCGGCGGGGAGTGCGGCTTGCTGCCAGGCAAACTGTTCGCGTTCCCCTCGCGCGGTAACCCGTCGGACGTTGCAGCGGGCAAGCGTCGCCGAGAACGAATGTCCGCCCTCTGAGCCTGCCGGTTGCTCTCGTGGACGTCGACCTCGCGAGAATGGGGAAGATTCGACCCACCGAAGGCCTCGTCGCTGTCATCCTGCTGCGCAACCCACGCGTTCATAAACAAATGAGGAAGTGTGTAGTAGGCGAGTATAACAGCGTTTCGCTGATATTCGTTGCAAATCTCTTCGCAGCCTCGTATTCTTCCTCAGATGGTTTTATCGGTTCTATCGGTTTTGGGTATTTTCCGTTTCGTCGCAAACGCGTGGCTTTAGTCGCTTCGTCGCAGTAAAGTGGTTCTTTCGAGGATTTTCTCACGTGACTCCACTATATCATCTTCGAATCAGAATAGGTATTTTCTCGCAAAATACCTGGACACGACCTCTGAGATTGGTCACGATGTTTCCTTCGGCATCTCGACAGGGATCACCCCCACCTCCGCCTCGGGATCCTTTGTCCCATGGAAAGTGACGAAGTTGTTGTTGCCTAGCAACTTTATCTAAACGTTCGTCTTCGGCTTTATCCCGCGCACGCTGTTCTTCTCGAAGTCGTATTTGCTCTTCCAAGTCGTGAAGGTAGGTCACTTTCTTCTCTCCACCTCGAGGCATGGTGCTGGGTTAGTATTGTGGAAGTATCTTCACGAAACTGACTTTAGAACGTCCTCTAAATTGCACATAACATTACTTCAGGAGAATCACTTCAAAATAGTTTTCTTTAAAGGTGCTCAAGTCATAGCACTGTGTTGCAATATGCCCGTCATCAGTTTCTGCTTGAAGATGCTCTAAATGTCAGAGACGTTCCCTCTTCACCTGCAGCTTCCCCACTTGCTCTCAACAGCATCTGTTATGATTATTTCAGCAAATTCCGATTCTGTCCAAATTCACTTTTGACATCTGCGCAATACGCTAATCAAGTCAACGTTTGAGTTTAAGCTTTTTAGCGTTTTGTTTCTCCCTTCTCATCTTTGAACCTAAACCCTGTAGCCCGTTGAGGTGGATGAGGTCACGTTTTTGTTGGATACTGGGCTGGTCGATCTCAAGATCTCCACTAGCGACCATTCACCATTTTATAGGCCGCGTCGTAATGCCCTCACGGCGTAATGCCCTCATGGGCGAGTGGGTTGAGCGCGTTTGGGCGTTTGCAGGTGTGCGAAATCTCATTCTTCTCGGTTAAAATCATCTCGGTGAAAACCATGAACATCTCATAAGCTTTTTCAATATCAATATGAAATTCAACATATCTCAATTTGGCTGCAAGCATTAAGATATATTGAAGCAATGGATACCTTCCTTGTGCTGCTTTATGTGGCTGGAGTTGTGCAGGTACAGTAACCTTTTTCCCAGACCGCATCGCGGTCTTCCTTTCTACGGGGCTCGCACGTCTCGAACGAGCAACGGTTCATTTATGAAGTGGATATCTTTAATTTTCGGAACACTATCTCTTCCTCTGATATTTTTTATACGTTCTTTACCATGTGGCAGGGTGAAGAGTTACTTACCTCGTGGCAACATGGTGTGCCCTCGTCTAGCAAATCTCAGCTCCGAAAACTTGCAGAAGGTATATCTCCACCCAGCGGCAGCCATCTGTCCTATCGATATTTCCCATTCTCGACGCGTACACTGTGCATGGCTCTTTACTTACTTGACTCTGCTTACGTGTGGACATTTCGAGGTGATACACAAGATAGGCATCTTCGAGCTCCAACTGAAACGCCATGTTTCCACGCACTCTAGGGAACATCTTATCACATGTATCTCTTATAATCTCATACCACGATCATCATCTCGTATATCTTGTCAGCAAGTTATGCGGTCTTCCCCCCACAGCGAGGACATATTCATGTCTGCGAGACTGATATAATTTGTAGCTTTTGCTCGCCAAATTTGACCACAGTGGTATCCTGCAATCTCGTTCTTCCGAGCACGCACAGGTCAGGGCAATTGTGTGGGGCAGCGGCCGCCGACGGTTTGTGCAGATGCAGATTCTGATTCGGATCACAGGTCGGCTTGGGCCGAGTCAGCCCCGAAGCGCTGCGGTTTCGGGAAACCGTCAGAGTTAGGTCATCGTCAGTAGGAAGGTGACTTGCGGGTCATTACGGAATGCGATGCTTGTATAAGCCGTATATTCGTATAACTCCATCACCGCAGGTGCGTGGCACGCACATGAAGGGAATGAGTTGGTTATGTGACAACAACAATTGCAGATGAATACCAGGGAGCTGCCGAAGTTGGGGAATCCTCCGTGGAATATTCCGTGGAGGATATTGCAGAGTACTCATTGGACGGTGAGTGCACCGATTGGTGCTAGATACGGGTGCTGACATGGTCTGAGGGGTTCTAAGATCGATGTCATTAGAGGTCCTAGCACTGACGCCATGTTGCAGTCTTCTCTTTTTCGTTCTTTTTGCTCTTATCTATCTATGCCTCTCTGGTGCATTCTGAAACGTTGTCTGTGATTGGTTGCTGCGCTCGAAGTGTCTCTGTGATTGGTTGCTGCGCTCGAAGTGTCTCTGTGATTGGTTGCTGCGCTCGAAGTGCCTCTGTGATTGGTTGCTGCGCTCGAAGTGCCTCTGTGATTGGTTGCTGCGCTCAGTGCCTCGTTGATTGGTTGCTGCGCTCGAAGTGCCTCTGTGATTGGTTGCTGCGCTCGAAGTGCCTCGTTGATTGTTGCTGCGCTCGAAGTGCCTCTGTGATTGGTCGTTGCGCTCGAAGTGCCTCGTTGATTGGTTGCTGCGCCGAAGTGCCTCTGTGATTGGTTGCTGCGCTCGAAGTGCCTCTATGATTGGTTGCTGTGCTCGAAGTGTCTCTGTGATTGGTTGCTGCGCTCGAAGTGCCTCTGTGATGGGGTTTCGTGCTGATATGGGGGAAGTTCATGGCGTTGACGAGGGCAGACATCAACGGGACGTTACTTAATATCGAGACCTCGTGCCCCATGACTTTTTCTCTTTGCACGCTATTATTTTTTAGTTTTCACTGGTTTGAGGTATGTTGGCACGTCTACAGGTTGTCCAAGTACCTGCCACGACCTGACTTGTGACGATTGGTTGAACGGGGACTACGAGTATGCGGACACTCTGACTTGCGGTATCTTAGAGGAGAGCTATGGTTGCGACTGTTCAGGATGTATGTGTGAGACCGTGGAGGAGGATGCAGGTGTGCGGGGAGTGATTTGAGATACTCACTTGTTTAACGCAGTTTTTAGGACTTGTTATCCCAGATTAGCTTTGAAACTGGGCATAGCAAGATGCTGGCGGGGTGCCGGGGAGGGAGGTGGGGCTAGCATGATGCTGGCGGGGTGCTGGGGAGGACATTGGGGCTAGCACCTTAAAAAACCCTAAACCCCAAAAAACCCTAAAAACCCTAAACCCTAAAAAATGCGCAGCGTGCCGGAGAGGGCATGTGAGTGTGAGTGAGGCTAGCACGATACTGGTGGGGTACCGGGGAGGGCGATGGGGCTAGCACGATGCTGGCGGGGTGCCGGGGGAGGGCGGTGGGGCTGGGGCACGATACCGGGCGGGTGCCGGGAGGGCGGTGGGGCTAGCACGATGCCGGCGGGTGCCGGGAGGGCGGTGCGGCTAGCACGATGTGCTGGCGGGGTGCCGAGGGCGTGTGGGCTAGCACGATGTCAAGGGTGCCGGGAGGGCGGTGGGGCTAGCACGATGCTGGCACAGTGCCCGATTGTTTGCTATGCTTGTAGTGCCTCTGTGATTGTTTGTCAAGGCTCAAGTGCCTCTTGATTGGTTGCTGCGTCAAGTGCCTCTGTGATTGGTTGCTGCGCTCGAAGTGCCTCTATGATTTGTTGCTGTGCTCGAAGTGCCTATGTGATTGGTTGCTGCGCTCGAAGTGCCTCTGTGATGGGGTTTCGTGCTGATATGGGGGAAGTTTATGGCGTTGACGAGGGCAGACATCAACGGGACGTTACTTGATATCGAGACCTCGTGCCCCATGACTTTTTCTCTTTGCACGCTATTATTTTTTAGTGTTCACTGGTTTGAGGTATGTTGGCACGTCTGCAGGTTGTCCAAGTACCTGCCACGACCTGACTTGTGACGATTGGTTGAACGGGGACTACGAGTATGCGGACACTCTGACTTGCGGTATCTTAGAGGAGAGCTATGGTTGCGACTGTTCAGGATGTATGTGTGAGACCGTGGAGGAGGATGCAGGTGTGCGGGGAGTGATTTGAGATACTCACTTGTTTAACGCAGTTTTTAGGACTTGTTATCCCAGATTAGCTTTGAAACTGGGCATAGCAAGATGCCGGCGGGGTGCCGGGGAGGGAGGTAGGGCTAGCATGATGCTGGCGGGGTGCAGGGGAGGACATTGGGGCTAGCACCTTAAAAAACCCTAAACCCTAAAAACCCTAAATCCTAAAAAATGCGCAGCGTGCCGGAGAGGGCTGTCAGGCTAGCACGGTGCTGGCGGGGTGCCGGGAGGGCGGTGGGGCTAGCACAATGCTGGCGGGTGCTGGGAGGGCGGTGGGGCTAGCACGATGCTGGCGGGGTGCCGGGGAGGGCGGTGGGGCTAGCACGATGCTGGCACGGTGTTGGTAGTGCCTCTGTGATTGGTTGCTGCGCTCGAAGTGCCTCTATGATTTGTTGCTGCACTTGAAGTGCCTCTGTGATTGGTTGTCAGCGCTTTTAAGTGCCTCTGTGATTGGTTGTCGCTACCGGCGCGCCTCTGTGATTGGTTGTCGCGCTTCGGCGTGCCTCAGATTGGTTGTCGCGCTTGAAGTGTCTCTGTGATTGGTTGCTGCGCTCGAAGTGCCTCTGTGATTGGTTGCTGCGCTCGAAGTGCCTCTGTGATGGGGATTTGTGCGGATATGGGGGAAGTTTATGGCGTTGACGAGGGCAGACATCAACGGGACGTTACTTGATATCGAGACCTCGTGCCCCATGACTTTTCCTCTTTGCACGCTATTATTTTTTAGTGTTCACTGGTTTGAGGTATGTTGGCACGTCTGCAGGTTGTCCAAGTACCTGCTACGACCAGACTTGTGACAATTGGTTGAACGGGGACTACGAGTATACGGACACTCTGACTTGCGGTATCTTAGAGGAGAGCTATGGTTGCGACTGTTCAGGATGTATGTGCGAGGATGCAGGTGTGCGGGGAGTGATTTGAGATACTCACTTGTTTAACGCAGTTTTTAGGACTTGTTATCCCAGATTAGCTTTGAAACTGGGCATAGCAAGTTGCTGGCGGGGTGCCAAGGAGGGCGGTGGGGCTAGCACGATGCTGGCGGGGCCTTGAGGGAGAGCGACCGGGCTAACCTGCCGATGCTGGCGGGGTGCCGAGGAGGCGGTGGGCCTAGCACGATGCTGGCGGGGTGCGGGAGGAGGGGCGGTGGGCTAACGCGGTGCGAGGTGCCGGGGGAGGGCGATGGGGCTGGCTGCACGATGCTGGCGGGGTGAGGAGGCGGTGGGCCTAGCACGATGCTGGCGGGGTGCGGGAGCGGTGGGCCTAGCACGATGCTGGGTGCCGGGGAGAGCGGTGGGGCTAGCCTGATGCTGGCGGGGTGCGGGGGGAGGGCGGTGGGCCTGCACGATGCTGGCGAGTGCCGGGGGCTCGGTGGGGCTAGCACGATGCTGGCGGGGGTGCCGGGAGGCGATGGGGCTAGCACGATGGCGGGAGGGGTGCGGGGAGGCGGTGGGCCTAGCACGATCTTTGGCGGGGTGCGGGGGAGGGCGGTGGGGCTGGCACGATCTTTGGGTGCAGGGAGGGCGGTGGGGGTAACGATGCTGGCGGGGCGGTGCCGGGAGCGGTGGGGCTAGCCCACGATGCCTGTTTCTCGTCGGTGTTGTTTCGGCCCCACCCTGTTTTCTCATTCGCGGGGGTTGTTTTCACGGCCCACCCTGTTTTCTCATTCCGTGTTGTTTCTGGGCCCCACCCCGTTTCTCATTCCGTGTTGTTCTGGCCCCTGTTTCTCATTCCGTGTTGTTTCTGACCCCACCCTGTTTCTTATTGATTGATGCTGTTTCGGCCACACCCTGTTTTCTCATTCGGTGTTGTTCAGAAACACCCTGGCCCCTCTCATTCCTACTTTGAGCGGTGTCAGTCAGTTTTTACCCCCTTTCCCTCCAGCCCCTCCCACCCCCTTCAGCCCCTCCAGCCCTCGGCCCCCCCCCCCATCCCCCCTTACCCAGAAGAGGCCAGCCAGCACGTCGTCTACGTGTATTTAGACGATTCAAGGGCAGAGGAGCAGCTCCACAACGGTTGCCCCTCCCTCTCCTTCACTTTGCATCACCCCCCTCCCCTTCCTACACTGTGCTCTGTGAATTTTGACAAGTCACGCCATGCATAGCAAAACCTATTTGCAAAAGAATGTAACCTCAGAGTGAGAGTTAGAGCGTCGCATCTGCAAAGGCACTTTGGGGTCGACCGGACGGCTCGGGGAACACCAAGCAACCCAGGGGGACTGGAGTGCTGGGGTACTGGGGTGCCGGGTACAGACACTTGTGAAATTCTACTGCGTTCCGATTAAACCGGAGATTGAGGGGGCGGCCTTCGGGGCCTTCGGTATCCATTTCTTGCAGTCTGTCTTTTACGCATCGACGGCGCACAGTACGCTCTGCTTGATTGCCGTGTAACTTGTGGAGGTGCCGCAATCTCCGGAAGAAGGTTGCGAGAAGCACACATGGTGTGGGAGTGGATCTAAGGCACCGGGCTGGCAGCATGCACCAAGGCCACTAGGGCCCATAGGAAGTCCGGACGGCAAGGCTCACCTCACTGGTGGTTTGCGTGTCTGTCCTTTGTGGCCCTCCAGCTATCGCGGATGACAACGTGACGGAGATCGAAGTCTCCGTTGATATCAGGTGAGAGACCGTAACAGCAGGCTAGTGCTTCCCCTGCGTGTAGATTGCAGCGAGGGTGGCAGAGGGGGAAGGATCGTCGGAGCAGGGGTGGAAATGTGAAGGGTGGTCAATACAGGGATGGTTGGGTGGAGGGTGGTTGATGCCGGGATGGCAGGGGAGCACGGGGTTCGGAGGAAGGGATGACCAGGAGGAGGTTGGTTGATGTAGGGGCTACAGGTGGGCCAGGGGTGGCGCTGGAGGGATACTCGGGGGTGAGATTGGTTCGAGCATCGTGTCTAATAGGAGGCGTTGGGGATGACTCGAGCAGGGTGATGACGAATGAAACGTGGCGGACAGTGACGCGGGCCTTGTCGATCACCGGGCGGTGTGCGGACGGACACTGTGCAATCAACGGTGGAGGGCACTTGTATGTGAACGACTATGACTATATCAACTATTACAACGGGGGAACGATTATTACGAGGGAAATTACGTGGCATGAATCTGGCTACAAGCTGCTTGTGGTCCGCGATGGAGGGCACTTGACCCTGACCAGGTTGCGATTGGAAAACGGAGTTTCTGTGGGTCCCCGCCTTCACCGGTGGCAGATTTAGCTGTCATATTCTGAGCCTCTCACAGCGAGCCCTAGGGAGGAGTCCCTAATGTCAAAGTAAGGGGCAAACGAGGGGTATACAATTGCGATCGGCATTTTGCTCACGGTATGCCATCCATGGCGAGGAGGGAGCCTCGGAGCCAGGGAGGCACAGACACGCACTGCGAGGGAACGCCGTCTTGGCGAGAAGATAGTAGCAGAGCGAGGGGGCGAGGTAGGACGAGGAAATTAGGTTTGTTTTTGCACACGGATCAAATGCCAAAAGGCACACTGCCTGCCATCCATTACAACTAAAAGCTTTTGACCGGTGCTGTCGAAGCTACCGGCCAGACTTACCAGAGTTAGTGAAAGTCTGTTATATTCGATGTCAATTGTCCTCTGCAAAGTGAACAGAGATTCCTGGGTTGGGTGGGCAGGGAAGGCAAAAGAACAGAGCTGAAGCCGATGAGAATTCCCGGGCTTTTTTGTCTAGTTCCTGTGACACTACACGTGAGACGAACCGTCACTAGGGCTGCAAGCACGGGCCAGAGTCGTAGAGATCACACGTGGCAGAAACCACTAAAATTCCACGATGCTCCAATTTAAACACATCGAGAAAATAATTCACCCGGACGCTAACGCGGTCCACGGTCACCTGCGGAGGCTGCCGGGCTCGCAGCAGCTACAGACTTGCGCTGAGCGGAAGGTTCAACGGGGGACAAAAGAAGGGGTAACGGATCACCTGGGCAAATTAAAAGAAGAAATTCTTCCCATTGGGAAGCGGAGGGGGGGGTGGGGGGGGTAGGAGCCACTAAGAGTGAAACCTTGGGAGCACTGTTTGCTGTTAGCCAATCGAATCTGAGAGAGTCCTGGCGCTGTGAGATAGTTTTGGTTTTAAGGAGGCGATCTCATGCAGAGGCGAGTGAACTCGGAATGGCCTACAGTGCCATCGCGTTTAGGAACTTGATGTCGTTTTGGCGTTGTCCAAATCAGTGCGATGAGGAGAAGCAAGACTATTTTGCACTTTGGCTCTGCGAGTCCTGTCAGCCAGTCACGACCGTGCACCTTGAGCTCCTGGGAGCTACTGTTTGAGCAAAATATCATTATAGAAGGGAGCTTGGAGGCATCTTAGAGCGTTGGGTGAATGGGGGTTGTTGTGTCTTGCAAGCACCAGCTTTCTGGAGACGGTGGAGCGGTGGAAGTCCTTTTTGGGACAGTTGTTATTGTCGATTGCGAATTTCGAAACAATGCGGCGAAATTCAACGGCGGTGCGGTGTCCGTGAACAACGGTACCGCGGAGATTATTGATAGCATGTTTGACAGCAACCAGGCGGTGGACGGATGGGTCAGTCTCACATCGCTGTCCCCTTCCTCCACCTTCGCCGCCTCATGGCCGCAATGCTGCTCGCGTGGTTCCGTCAAATAGCTCCTCGTCGGTCGCTGCCTTGTGATATGCTTTGCTTCGCTTCTGGGAAAGTACCTGCGCACCCTTCAACCACCGGCGCCCACAGCATCATTCTGGTTCATTCTTGCCCTTGATGCAGCTTTGCCAAACCAACTCTGGTATGACTGTCATGAGTACGGCCTTTTGGACATCCGCAGGACGAAGTCTCTCGAAATCAGAACGAAGAAGACCACCAATTCAGTGGAGGAGGCGCAATCGCGGGGAAGAATGGGAGTTTGGTGGACATAATGGGAAGCCTTTTCCTGAACAACAATGCGTCAAGTCAGGGGGGGGCAGTGCTCGTGACAAGCAACGCTCTGGCAGCTGTCGGCCAGAATCGCCGCAGGGCAACTGTTGCCCGGATTCGCCGCAGTGTGTTTGAAAACAACTACGCCGAGGTGAGTTGCAGCCCTCCCCCCTCAGAGGGATGGGGCCAGCCAGCGCACTGCCGCCTCGTGCCTGAAGCCAGTTCATCCCTGCCCCCCGAGCTGCGCGAGCTATATCTCCACCACCAAGCCCATGCGCAAGACCACCCCTCTGCTCCCTGGGCCTCACTGGGCCACCTGAGCCCCTCTGCGGCTGTCCTGCCGGCGCACTGCTGCTGTGTCTCTGGCTCACCTCCGCCAATCAAGCCACCCCTCCACCACCAAGCCCACATCCCACATCACCCCGCTGCCCCCTACAGCCTGATCTCAAGAGAGCTTGCCCCCCCACGCCACGGCCAGAATGCCCAAGCGCTGTCCCAAGGGGCTGAGAATGATAAACTGGGTTGCCCTCATCCAAACTTGCGCATCCGCCACCGACTTGCGCCTGTAGCCCTCTACCCCCAGCACCAACTCCCCGTGACTGGAGCCCTTGCGCTGATTGCCTTGCGAGGTGGCCGCGAACTTGAGCAATGCGCTCCACACTTGCGCTGTAACTGTCACGCCGCACTGTTCCTACTTGGGGTCCCATCCCCACAGTTGCCTGTGTGTCCCAAGCCCTCCCGGTGGCCGATAGTTCACCACCCGGTCGTCGCCTTCCCGACAGCTGCTCACTGTTAGTTCCGGCACGGCCAGCAACCTCGCCCGGTGGGCACGGAAGCTGATGAGATGCCGTATGCTGCCGTGCAACCTGTTGTAAGTGGTCATCGCTGCCGGGATGGGCCCCCGGGCTCTGAGGGGCCCGGCGTGTGTCAACTCCACCCGCGGACCTCCCCACATCTCCCCCGTCATCCTCATCAGTTCCCCCCATGCCATCAACCCCCCCAAGAAGGCCGGCCACCCGCCTGCTCGCCCCCATCAAGGTGGCCACCCCTCCCTCAGCCAAGGCCATTGCTTGCTCCGGCGAGCCCCCACTCTGCTCCTGAGTCCAGACCCCACCCTCCGGGCCCAGCGACAAACGGTCATCCCACTCATTCAAGATATCCTCGACACTTGACGCCGTCTGGCTGAGCCCGCATATGCCTGCCCGCGCCCCTCCAGATCGCGCCTCGGCGGTGCCCCTTCCTTGACCCCCCACAGTGCCCAGATGCTCCATCTACCGCCGCACATCCTCCATGCTCTCCAAAAGCCTCGATGCCATCGCGCCTGCCTCGCCTGCCTCACCGGAAGCCTGCCCAGACCGCTCACACTGCGTTCCCTCAGATTCCTGCGTCCCACTGCCAGACCCATCCTGCGTGGCATAGTCTGTCTCCTCGAACGCGTCCTCCCACGCTCTGTCCATCAGCGCCAACCTCTCCGCCCCTTCCCGTCGGTCCGCCTCCCCCCGATCCAGGTCCGGGCCCATGCCTCCTCTCACACGCCCTCCGCCAGCCCAGCGCCACCCACTGCCGGCCGGACATCGCCCTACAGCCCGCCTGATGATTAGCCCTGCAACCCTGCGTGCAAGCGCGAAAGAAAGCAGCCGGACCCACTTTTCCTTCCAGCCCACAGCCCCGCCACGTGCCGCTTCTTCATCCTCGTCCTCGTCCTCGTCCCCATTGCCGTCCACCTGCTCTTACCCTTCCGCGTTCGCCTCCATGTACCGCCGCTCCCTGAAGCGCCGCTGCGTCTTCCGAAGGAATCCATACGCCGCAGGCCCTAGCCCACCATACACCTCCACCCCAAAGGGGATGAAGTGATGTGGGCGGACATCCCGGTACGCCGCCACCTTGCTCTCCTCTACCTTCTTCGCAGCCGCCCCGGGGGCCATCATGGCCGCTCCCAGATGCGCGTCTGATATTGGCCGCGCCGTGGCCACAACAAACAGCACATGCTGGCCCGCTCCCTCCGCATCCAGCACTGTCACATCCGGGCAATGATTCCGTGAGTAGGTCAGGTAGCCCGCGAAGTCATCGTGCAATGCAGACGCCAAGGGATAGGCAGACTTGGCCACCTCGAACAGCACCCTCTGCAGTTTGTGGTGAATGAAAGAGTACCAATTTCCTCCCCCAGCCCCCGCTCCCCCCCGGCATGCCAGTAAGTGTGTCCCGGTGGGATCCCGCTCTCCTCCACAATCGGGGCACTCCTCCACTTGGCCAAGGAGGGGCTGCTCCGCATGAAGAATGTGCCGCAGGGCCACTCGGTATTCCGCCGAACTGAGCTCCAGGGCTGGGCAGCATGGAACACCCCTCAAGAAAGCAGGCCCAATACTGTTGAAGGTCACCGAGAAAAGCCAGGGGAGCCGAGACGCCCCCACGTGCCCAGCCAGCCAAAGCCAATCCGTAGAGTGGAGGACAGCAGCATAGACCCGTTGGGCACGTTTTTGAGACCTGCTGTAATCACTCAACTTCTTGACGTCGTCCGCCTTTGGCACTTGTGGTGGCAAATGCTCATTTGCTCCCCTCGCCTCCCCAATCACCTCCATCGCCTCCGACACCTTCTGCACGGCCGCTTGCAAAGAATTGATATACGGCAAGTCGCTTTCAGCCCCAAGGTCCTCGGTCCCCACTGTCACTGTTGGAAAGAGCTCCCGCATATCCTCCCAGACTTGCGCAAACCCACCAAGCCAGGCCGCACTGCTCACCCTCGCCGCCTTAGTCAGGCCCATCCCATGCGGGAGGGTGGCAAACTCACAGGAATGCCACGCCAATCCACCGCCAGGCAGCAAGTCCCGCAACGCCCCCTGCATCCTCCTGTCATGCTCCTCAGCCGCCTCCCGCATCATCTCCGGCGGCACACCTCGCAGCCAGAACCCCAGCCTCGGGTGGGCACAGAATCGAAGCAGGAGCCCCTGGGCCTGCGCATGCCCAAGCTTGTTCAAGAGGGGCAGGATGCCACATAACTCCTCCACCTTCTTCAACATCTCCACACTGACCGCCTCTGCCTTCCCCACCGGCACCCCCAAGACATCGATGAAGTCCAGCTCCCCCCGTGCACCCGGCATCCCGGCCTCGAAGCAACTGGCGTCCCCCTCAGGCGAGAAAGCCGCTGACTTCACCGGCTGAATATCCAGGCCAATCGCCACTGCCTCCTCCATATAAGTCTCATACGCGAGCGCCGCTTCAACCGGAGGGCCCAGGAAGAAAGCGTCATCCAAGTAGGCAAAGATGACCACGCTAGGGTGTCCCTCCTGAACCCGCTCCAGCACCACCTGCAACGGGGCAGCCAAGTAAAGTGGCCCCAGGGGGTCCCCCTGCTGCGTGCCCTCCTTCGACTTGACAAATCGCATCACCGAGCCATCAACGCCCCCCAGCCGAAACCCCAGGTTCGCATCCACCCCATAACAAAGGTCCGTCCATGCCCACAGCTCCGGGAAGTCCCGCTCGATAGCCTCAAACATTGCCTCACGGTGCACCGCATTGAAGGCATTCCTGGCATCTGCCTTAACACAGACCCATTCCGGGTGCCGATCCAGGGCCGCCTGAACAGTGTGGACCCCCAGGTCCGCCCCTCCCTTCACCGCAACCCCAATCTGGGCCGCCCGCAGTCCACCACGCTCATCATCCTGTCGCCGCCCACAAAACCGAGCCCTGAAGGCCTTCGCACGCTGCCTGCATATGACCTTTGCCACGAGCTTCCGGAGAACTTCGCCACATGCAATGGGCCGGACGTTGACGCCGAGGTCGTCCTTCAGCAACGTCACTAACCTAGCGCCTGCCAACCACTCCCGAACCCCCGCCGGGGCCTGACCTGCCGCCAGATGGTTGCAGACCTCCAACAGTGCATCTCGCCCACCAGAGACATGGACCGCCCACATATGCTCCCAGCGCCACTGAGAGCTGCCCGGTCCCGAGGCCCGCGGCAGATTACGCATTACATCATCGAACGTCTTCTCATCCACCTCAAGCGCCTGCCCCCGAAGCTCCCGCCGGCGATCCTCTCCCACATCTTGCCTCCTGCCTGTCCCAGCCGGGTGCAACCGCTCCAGCTTCAGCAACGTCTCCTCCGTCGCTGGTGTCAGCTTGGCCAACTCCAGCCTCTTCGCTGCCTTTCCCAGCTGCGCCGCCTTCACCAACCGCACAGCATCTCGCAACACCCGTTCCTCATCCGCCTCGGCCACAGCTCGTCGATCCCCCGGCACAACCGCATGCAGCCCCTCCCACTCGCCGCGTAGGAAGCGGGCGCAACGCTCCTTACTGACCTGGGCCACACCCTGCTGCCCGTGGATTGCCCCGGCCCCCACTGCCGCCTCCCCCGTGAGCCGGCGCACAACGCTGAGCATAACTAGCCAGACAGCCCCCACCCCGACCTTGATGCTGCCGCAATCCAGTCTCCGAGAGGATATGTCCACAGCTCTGCTCAGGGCACCGCGTGAGCCTCGCCGCAGACAGCAGAAGCCCCGATGCGTCAGGATGGCTCCGCCGAAAATGCTCCGTCAGGGCTCGTCTGCTTCCTTGGGCCCCCACTGAGCGCCCCGGCACCGAGCAGACCACATTCCCCACCCGCTGTCCTGCCCCCTTCCGCCCGCCACTTCCCTCGAGCTGCGCCGACCCACTAGTCCCTCCCGAGGCACCCCCCAATGGTCTCAGTGGCTCCACAGCCCCTCCCTCACCCGCCACATCAGCCCCGCGCTCTGCCCCCACCGTCCTCGTCCCTAACCTTACCCCGTGGACACCCTCACCCGCCACCCCCACGGCCTCCTCACCACCCGACTGTCCCACCGCTACAGCACCACTCCCAAGATCAACGCTAACCCCAGCCGAACGCCCCGACAGTTCCAACCGAAGTGACAGATGAGGGCCCTCCACGCCCTCTCCGCTGCTCACTGCCATCCCACCCGCCAGACCATCCACTCCGGCCCCGTCCTCCCCGCTGACCCCCTCAGTTTCGCCACCCGCACCCGCGCCCGCATCCCCCCGAGGCAACCGCCGCCAACCCATAAGCAAGCCCTTCTCCGCCTCCCTGCTCCAGCCACCAACCGTCTTCACCCCGACGCGCCGCCCACCACCCCGCCTGGACAGGAAACCGTCATGATCACCCGGGCCTCTCGGCCTGTCCTCCAGGAACACCTCCTCTCTCTCCGGGTTCCCATCAAGGTACTCAATCACCGTCGCCCCCTCCACAGATGCCCCCCCCCCTAACCGTCCACCATACCAGCTGCGCTCACCTGGCCAATACACCTCCACCAGGGTGCCCACTGGCAACGCCGCCATCGCTGGGCCTACACTTTGCCCAGCCGATCTCCCACCATCAACACGCCTTTCATTATTTACACTATCCGCGACCGTCAGGTCCGCCGCCTGCCCAGCCGCCCCTTCCAAATTTACACTATAAACAAACCCCTCATTCGCCCGATTACCTTCATCAGAACTCATAGTCATAATTCATTCATTCGAACACCACGCCCAGTGACGCTCACCACCTGCCACCAAGCCGAAAAACCAAAACCAAAACCGAGCCAAAAAATAGCATCCGGAAACTCATCGCCACGGAATTGCAACCGGCCGTGGCCTTAGGAGTCCTGCCTCTCACCCCGGGGGATTGGGCGGGCAGGTGCTGACACCAACAGAGGCATCCGTCAGATACAAATGTATCCAATATACTGGACAGTCAGCTGGGTTGGCCTGGATGGGCGCTCTATGCCAACCGCGCGGAGGGCTGTCTGTGCAAAAGTAGCCGCGCCCCGGAGGTCTCCGGTACCCTCGACCGTTGCTATTGATGCAAAATCCATCTGCTGTTGGCTCCCCAAACAAATACATGAAACCATGCCTGCACAGGCGCAAAATATGTACACAACTCGAACAACACGTGTGCGCGTGAAACCCAAGACCGGGTCTGGACCGTAGGGAGCAACGGCAAGCGACGGCCACCACACCAGAAGTGCGGATTTGTCCTTACGGGCCCGGGTCCAGACCACATTCAACCGGCACTACAAGCACACCAAGCCATACGGAAATAACATTCCACACAACACAATCAACACAACCAACACAAGCCGTGTGGGGGGGTTCTACCCCTCAGCCGGCTAACGCTCCCCCAGAATTCTTGTTTTTTCCACGCCAATCCGGCGTGGGAGCCCCGGGGGGAGGGCCCTGGTGTGTGTGACGGATTGCGGGGAACACTTTGGTGCCCGCATGTGTCTTTTTTTTTGACATGGGGTGTCCATGCTGTGTGGTGTGACTGCATTCATGGCATAACCATGGACCAACGGGTCCCATCCATCGACCGTGAGCCACTGGGGGGAATATGTTCGGTCACTTCGTTTCATCTTTCCATGCTGCTTTGCATTTGGGTTGGGAATATGTATGAGTTGGTGGTATCTTGTCACGGCCCCGCCCTGCTCTTGATTTGCTTCTCACATCCACTGAGATGATGGTGGGCTGGCTTTTGTTGGCCGATCTCAGGCCGTTCAGTGTGTGTGACGGGGATTTCGCTGGCCCCTCCACATCTAGAATCTGATGGTGGCTGGAAAACAGCGCCGCGGCCTTTTTTCATTCATACGGGGGAGGGATGAAGCTGTGCGAAAGAAGAGTGCAGTGGCCGGCTATGATGGCGGGCACGTGTCCATTGACGAGTGCATGTTCCAAAACAACAGCGCTCTGTCGAACGGCGGCGCCGTGTTCATTTTCGAAAGCAACCTCACTCTGCTCGACAACCTCTTTGCCAGCAATGTGGCTCTGGTAAGAGGATGCGTTGCTGCGGGGAGCTCTGCTGCCGGCGCTGTTTCCGGATCCTCATCTCGGGGGATCCCATGCTTCTTCTTGTTCTGCTCTGCGGATTTAAGAGTATATTTAGAGCAGCGGCATCTGCCCCCTGCGCATCCATTCCTGCGCAGAGGCTTGAATTCTGCATCCGCCGAACCTCTGATGAAAGAAGGTGGTAGTCTGAGCCTTGACGATTTAAAGGGCCACTTTGAATGCTTACTACGTAGATCATTGCTGCCGGATGTAAGTTCGTACGTTTGAGGGTTCGTTGCATCTGTCCTTGGCTGCAGGATGTGGTTTTGTGGGCATTTGGGTGGGACAACATCGATGAACCGGACCCTATGGGTAAAGGTGGAGCCGTTAGCGTATATGGCGATAGAGCCGTTAGCGTACATGGCGGGCCTATATGGCGGGATGAAACTACTTGGCTCATCCTCATCCACAATACGACATTCAGGCTGAATAGAGCCGAGGTGTGCTACGGTTTTCACCCCATGCAGTTTGCGTGTGTATGTTTACACCCCTTCCCCCCCTCCCCCCTCTGCCAGCTCCCCCTCTTACCAGCTCCCCCCCTCCCCCTTTACCAGCTCCCCTCCCCCCACCAGCCCCCTCGCAGCTCCTCTCCGCCCAATCACAGCCACTGCCTGCGGATCCTCGCAGGTGTTCACCTCCTTCTGCCCGTCGTGCAGGGCATAGGAGGTGCAGTTCACGCCGGGGGGAGCTCATCAATCGACATCCAGAACTCCACATTCGATTCCAACAGCGCCTCCCAAAAGGTGGCATGCCGACCCAGCCATCATGCGTGGCGCGCTGCCTTGCCGAAATTGTGGCGCGCGTTTTCACAGCAGCGAACCACGTAAAGAGGCAACGCGTTTCCGGTGTGAGAGGGTGTGGAGCAGGAGCACAATAAAGGGTTTGGCGTCGTCACCGCTGATCAAGAATTCACCGGCGGTGGAGCCATCTATTTGGGTGGAGGGCACCTCGTGGTCAGCGACTCCACATTTGAGAAGAACACAGCCTCGAAGGTACATGTCCTGTATGACGGGCCTACGGGATGGGCGATCCGCATCTATTGGGTCCCCAAACAGAGCTCCGGGATGTGGATGTCGAGATGTGGCTGCGGGTGATTGAGTGCTGAGACGGTCTGTGCATGCTGAGATATGGGAAGTTGGGGTGCATCTCCGGCCTCGCAGTTAGGGGCAAACGGTGGCGCAATCCGCATCAAAGACTCTTTCCGATCGACACAGAAATCGAAGATTCTGGAGCTCATCGTGCGGAGAAGCAAGATCCTTGATAATGTCGCGCTTGATGGTGGTGGCCTTCACGTTTGACGTTTCACGGAATTTGCCAACCAAACAGAGCGGTGCACTGCACAGATCGAAGATACAGAGATCACTGCCAACAACGCTACGGTCCGAGCCGTTAGATGCCATCCGATGTTGTCTAGTCATCCATTCGATCCCGCCGAGTCAGTTCATGCGCCGAGTCACTTCATTCGATCCCGCCGAGTCCTTTATTCGATCCCGCCGAGTCCTTTATTCCTGCCGAGTACCTGCCGAGTCCTTTATTCGATCCCGCCTCGAGTCCTTTGTTCGATCCCGCCGGATTCTTTATTCGATCCCGCCCGAGTCCTTCATTCGATCCCGCGAGTCCTTTATTCGATCCGCCTCGAGTCCTTTATTCGATCCTGCCGAGTCCTTTATTCGATCCCGCCGAGTCCTTTATTCGATCCCGCCGAGTCCTTTATTCGATCCCGCCGAGTCCTTTATTCGATCCCGCCGAGTTCTTTATTCGATCCCGCCGAGTCCTTTATTCGATCCCGCCAAGTCCTTTATTCGATGCTGCTGAGTCGTTCATCGGCGCCATCACAAACCACAGCACGTCGACAGATGGTTCAGACATTAGCGCCGGCGGTGCTCCGCAGAATGGCAACGGCGGAGGACTCAGCGCCACCAACGCCAACCTCACCCTGAAGGATACGACGATGTTAGCCAATTTTGCCCGCCAGGTGAGTTCCACATCACCGCTCTGACCAGGTGAAGGCAGAGAAGAAGGTGTGTTATAATAGCGCCTTCAAGCGGGGGGGCGATGCGGGTTACAGGAGGGAGGAGGCATGTACATCTCGATGGCGTTGGGGAACTCAACTGGCTGCAAGGTTGAAGGCAACAAAGCTTCTCGGGGCGGGGGTTTCAATCTCAACAGCAGCAGCGTGATCATCCAGGCCACGAACTTTACGGAGAACACCGCTCAGGTATGAGTCCCGTTTCCCCAGGAGTCCCGTTTCCCCAGGAGCCCCGTTTCCCCAGGACCCCCGTTTCCCCAGGAGCCCGTTTCCCCAGGAGCCCCGTTTCCCCAGGAGCCCCGTTTCCCCAGGAGCCCGTTTCCCCAGTTTCCTTAGGAACCCCGTTTCCCCAGGAGTCCCGTTTCCCCAGGAGCCCCGTTTCCCCAGGAGCCCCGTTTCCCCAGGGAGCCCGTTTCCCAGGAGTCCCGTTTCCCCAGGAGTCCCGTTCCCCAGGAGTCCCGTTTCCCCAGGAGCCCCGTTTCCCAGGACCCCGTTTCCCCAGGAGCCCCGTTTCCCCAGGAGCCCGTTTCCCCAGGAGCCCCGTTTCCCCAGGAGCCCGTTTCCCCAGGAGTCCCGTTTCCCCAGGAGTCCCATTTCCCCAGGAGTTCCATTTCCCCAGGAGCCCCGTTTCCCCAGGAGCCCGTTTCCCCAGGAACCCCGTTTCCCCAGGAGTCCCGTTTCCCCAGGAGTTCCGTTTCTTCAGGAGCCCCGTTTCCCCAGGAGCCCCGTTTCCCCAGGAGCCCCGTTTCCCCAGGAGTCCCGTTTCCCCAGGAGTCCCGTAAAGGCGCTGTTCGCACTGTGCCCTATCTAGCATATCAAAAGTGGAGCTCGACCTCTGCAGCGCCTCAACATTTGACAACACACGCACACAAGTTGCCCGCGTGACCGGACCTCCGTCTGAAAACCGGGCCTCCATCTGAGCCTTTCACGACTCTGGGTTGGGGGCTCTGCCGAATGCGCGAATGGGGGGACGCCTCGGTGATATTGTTCCGTCGAGCACGGACAATGAAGAAGATGGCGTGCGCCGGCTAGCAGCGACATGGCATGCGGGAGGGTTGTGTGTCTGTAGAGTGAGACGGGAGCCCAACGTGATGGCGGTGCTGTGCGAGCGGCTGAAGGCAGCACCGTGGCAATGACGGACTGCCACCTGTCTTATAACACCGCCCAGGTTCAATGCCCAGATTTCGGCTTATATCCCTCCTCCCACCCTCGTATTTAGGTCTCTTTTCCCTGCCCCTTGCCAAGGTACTCGTAGAAACACATTCTGACACCGTTTCTGGTTTCTTTACAAAAGGCTGCACAGCATTTTAATGACACTTTTCCAGATTCAAAGATTCAGTACTTCAATCGGTAATTTTGACTGCCGGCTCCATTTGAGTCTGCTGCCAGCTCATGCGATGGCCGATTGGAGTGAAAAAGATCTCCACGTGCGCTCGTGTTTCTGCGAAGGCGCCGCCACACATTGCAGCACGGGTGTTGGCGGTTCAAAAAGCGGTGCGAGGTTGATAAGCGGCATTGTCACCCCGAGAGGCGTTCCGGTTCTTTCTTTACACAAGAAAGGGCGCGCACAACACTGCGGGGCACGGCGAGGGTTCGTGGCATGGCGGGTGGGTGATGCCTTCCCCCTCTGCGGCGCGGCCGCGGATGATGCGCGCAGGATTATGGCGGCGCCTTTTTCACGGAGTCGAACTCCGATGGAATCATCATGCATTGCACTGTGCACAACAACACGGCCGAGGTGCTGTCCCCGCTCCACTCCTGTTTTTGTTTTCCTAGTGTCGGCGTGTATTAATGACTGCAGGTGTTTTGGGGGCTTCGCATGGGCACGAGCGGAGCGGGAAGGACTGAGAGCCGATGGGGGGCGTCATGAGGGGTGAGTACGGAGGGGAGGAGAGGGGTGGGGATGTGTGAGCGGGCAGCAGACGGGCGCGGCGATTTATCTCGGATTGTTGTCGGATAGAGTCAATGCCATCGGAAGCAGCACTCTCGCTTTCAACGAGGCGGAGCAGGTGCGAGAGTGTGCTTGAGCCCACTCTTCCCCCGGGGCACCAAGATTCTTTTCTTTTCTCTTCTGTTCTCCCGAGACACCAAGTCATGGTAGAGGCAGTGCGCAGCTCCTCTATTGGGAAAGTGAATGAACTTCTGACTCGTCAGAATATGAGAGTTCCTCCAAGCCGGGACTCGCCGGAGCCCCGCCGGAGAGACGCTTGCTCCCTTGACCTGGATGAGGGGTCACGAAGATCGATTTATTGTGAATGCGCCTTTGGCATTTCTGCCCGCAGCAGCTTCACCCCCCCATGGATAACCGAGGTGCAATTACGCAATCCACTTGCCTTCTTGGGCATCCCGTTCCTCGGGCTCACACGTGTTTACATTTACACCATGGCAGCGCTTTTCAAATATGGATTTAAATGCATACGGCGGCGACAGCGATGATTGTCTAGCAGAGAGTGATGCCTCTGCGGAAGCGGCGGGGGAGTGAGACGACAAGATGGACATTTGCGAGGAAGTTGCAATGACGGGATGACGAGAACTACGATGCGGACAAGAGGGCGGTGGTGGCCGCTGCGGCAGGGGCGGGGGTCGGGCTGGATATGATGACAGCGACGGCGGTGACGGGGGCGAAGTATCGGTAGGCTTGGAGGCTTGGAGGACAGGCCAGTACCGGTCCCGAAGAGGAGGCTGTGTGGCTGGTTTGGCTCAGCGTTGTCTGCCAGGTGGAGGGAGGGCTCTTGTTGGGGGCTATGGCGGGCCATGCGGGGGCAGGCGGGAATTGGCGGCGGGGGTAGGGGGCCTGGCAGTGGCTACGGGGTTGAATTTGGGGTCTGCGCTGCCAGTGACTTCCCTCTATGACGGAGCCTGAGCGCTGCCAGTGACTTCCCCTCTATGACGGAGCCTGAGCGCTGCCAGTGACTTCCCCTCTATGACGGAGCCTGAGCGCTGCCAGTGACTTCCCCTCTATCACGGAGCCTGAGCGCTTGCTGACGCGGTGTGCCAAATGCATGCTGGTGGCGCTGGTGAAGCTGCGAGTGAACCCGGAGGATATAGAGGCATACACGTTGTTTTTCTTGATTCTGCGTCTGGTGCTTCAGCCAGCTCCGCAGGGGACGACGGGTGTGCCGGAAATCATTATGGGGCGGTGCACTCGTTTCCTGAACGACAAATGGGAAGGGTTCTTGGCATCCGTCTACGGGGAGATTGAGGGGACGAGAGGAGCAGATAAGCAGTTGCTGCCTCGTGTGCCACAGGCGGACGACGTCAAGAGGTTGAGTGATTACTGCAATTCACAAAATCATGCCCAACGGGCTTATGGTGCTGTCCTCCAATCCACGGAGTGGCTCCGGCTGGCTGACCGTGCGGGGATGTCTCAGCTTCCCTGGCTATTCTCGGTGACCTTCAACAAACAGTTGGACCGGCGTTCTGCAGAGGCATTCCCTGTCTTCCAGCCTTGGAGCTCAGCTCGGCCGGGTATCGGGTTGCATATGCAATTTGATGAAGTTCGCTTCGTTCGAGTCCCCCCGGCAGACCGCGCAAATCGCCTCAAATTCAGCGCGAAGTGATTGTACTTGAGCTGCCATCTTTTCTTTTTGGTGTAAAGTACAAAAGCTGAAACCTGGCCGAGTGCTGAGCAAGTTGTTCACAATATATAAAGACGTTGTCGGCGCTTTCTGAATGTCTTTGGAACGTCTTGTAAAGGCAATCTAGAATATTGTGAACAACTTGCTCAGCACGTTGTCGGCGCTTTCTGAATGTCTTTGGAACGTCTTGTAAAGGCAATCTAGAATATTGTGAACAACTTGCTCAGCACTCGGCCAGGTTTCAGCTTTTTACTTTACACCAAAAAGAAAAGATGGCAGCTCAAGTACAATCACTTCGCGCTGAATTTGAGGCGATCTGCGTGGTCTGTGGGGGGACTCGAACGGCGCGAGCTTCATTAATTGGATCATGGTGAGGGGAAGTGGTGGAGGAGTCGGAGCCGGCGGGGGGATGGTGGCGTGCGCGGAAACACCCAAAAGAAAACGGTCAGTGGCGGAGAGGCTGATGCTCAAGACTGATTTCAATTTGGTTATGTTTTTGCGCGCGAAGGACGAGGGATTTAACACCCTTGTAAACGTCTGCGAGGTGTGGTTGGGCGTTGAAGGAGGAGTTGATGGGCGTTGAAGGGGAAGTTGATGGGCGTTGGAAGGAGTAGTTGATGGGCGTTGAAGGAGGAGCTGATGGGCGTTGAAGGAGGAGTTGATGGGCGTTGAAGGAGGAGTTGATGGGCGTTGAAGGAGGAGTTGATGGGCGTTGAAGGAGGAGTTGATAGGCATGAGGAGTTAATGGCGTGAAGGAGGAGTCGATATAGGCGTTGAAGGGAGGAGTTGATGTAGATGCGGAAGGAGGAGCTGATCGGCGTGAAGGAGGAGTTGATGGGCGTTGAAGGAGGAGTTGATCGGCGTTGAAGAAGGAGTTGATGGGCGCTGGTTATGAATACAATGAGCAAAGCATGAGATGGACGATAACGTTGGCACTGGTGGGCAGCCCGGGGGCTTTGAGGGGGGCCTCAGGGAGTGCAGGCGCTGGTGGGCAGCCCGGGGGTTTGAGGGGGTTCAGGGAGTGCAGGCGCTGGTGGGCAGCCCGGTGGGCGTGAGGGGGGCCTCAGGGAGAAGCAGGGCAGCCTGGGGCTGAGGGGCCTCAGGGAGTGCAGGCGCTGGTGGGGCAGCCCGGGGGTTTGAGGGGGTCCCAGGAGTGCAGGCGCTGGTGGCAGCCCGGGGCGTTGAGGGGGCCTCAGAGTGCAGGCGCTGTGGGCAGCCCGGGCGTTGAGGGGGCCTCAGGGAGTGCAGGCGCTGGTGGGCAGCCCGGGGGTTTGAGGGGGGCCTCAGGGAGTGCAGGCGCGGGTGGGCAGCCCGGGGGCTTTGAAGGGGGCCTCAGGGAGTGCAGGCGCTGGCAGCCAAGCAGCCTCGACCCAAAACCTGAGTGTGGATGACATCCTAGCGGAGGAGGACGAACCCCTGTCGCCGAGCTTGGAGTGCTCCTAGTTTGCACACAGGGCAGGAGCGGGAACATAATTTGGGCGGGATGGCGGAGGTGATGGAGGTGTTGGCGATCCTTGGGCATGGTTGGATGGATGAGGGAAGGAGGGGGTGGCTGGGTGGCAGTGCGGCTTCTGATAACAGGCAGGCTGCGGGGGGTGGTGGCAGTCGGCACCCGGCGGACGTGGCAATGAGACATCATGGGAAGGGCACGGGGAGGATTGGCGGGTCTGGGGCTGCCCTTCCCTCAGGCGTCTCCTGCGGGCCTGACAGGGGCACCACCCGGACTCTTGGATTTATAAGTGAGTCTGAGCGAGCTGGAAGCCCATGGGACTTAGGGTGCCCGTGGCTAGTACTTTCAGCGGTGGTGGTTGGTGAACGTCGGCCAGCCACTAATAGTGTGTGAATTGGTTTGATCCTCTGAGCAGGGTACGGCGGTAGCTTTCTCCGATGCCGATACATTTTGTTTGAGTTTCGTCACCAAAGGAATTCCAAATCCATTTTCACACACACACACGATTCTCTGTGGAGCTCCGGAGAATCTGGATAAATGTCGTGAAGTGGATGCTGAAGCTTTTGATCCCCGGTGTGGGTACATAGTGCAGCCCAATAGGACTTCCCGCGTGGTTTGATTGCGGCGGGTATTGACCATATAGAAATCGGCGCAAAGCTAAGATAAAACACCCCGGTGATATTTATGGTGGACCGAGCGAGTATATCATGTGAGCAGAGTAGCGAAAAGTTCAGTTGGAAAAAAAAAGTCTTCAGTTTTTTTATGCAGAGATAAAAAATCATGATCCTTCGAGATCCACAGATTGACTACCCCCTTCGGGTCGAAGTCGACGCTACGTTGCAGCAGCCATCCGACATTCCAGTTACTGATTAGGACGTGGACAGTTAGCCGAATGATTTCTCGTACAGCCATCATGTTGTGGACCCAGTTTTGTAAGGCTGTTGCCCTAGATTAATCGTGCGCCACGCGTCTGGAGCCTGCTGCGATGACTCTGAGGTGGTCTTGGGTGGCGGTACAGCATGGAGCCGCAGTGTTCACTCTGGCCGATCTCGACATGGACGGTTGTGACGTATACCATAACTTCGCTAAGGTAATGGCGCGCGACCGCTCGGTCGTTGCAGCGTGTGACGGAACTTGCTGTGTGTGGCACTGGGCGCGTGCGGGTGTCTGAGTCATCCGTGCACTTGAGAAGTGAGCGGAATGCTCCGTGATCGCTCATTTGCAGCCGAGTGGAGGAATGCTGAGAGGCGGCCGGATCTGAGTTCTATCTTCAGGAACTGAGAATAGGTAATTGCAGGAGTTCATTGATCTGATGGCACAAACATCTCTTAGGTACCGAATGGTGTGTAGGCCCTCAGATCCAGCTGTGATGGTGATTTCGATCTGACGGCTCAGAAATCTGATCGATCCTACGGCACAGAAACCTCTAAACTTCCGCAGGCTCCAATTTAACCATAATGGGGGATGGTTTGGGGGTAATGGGGAATGGTTTGGGGGTAATGGGGGACCATTGAGTCGCTGATGGCTAGGGGCACGATGTTTAGGGCTAAGCCGCATGAGGGCTTGGAGGCTGAGGGTAGTATGCCGGAGGCGGCGTTCTTGGACCTGGAACGGGCTTTACAGGCATGGCGGTTTTCGGTGTCAAAGGCATTAGGTGTCTCTGACGCTTCGGCTCTTGTTGCTTGGGTTGCTGCAGTTAGGGCGGAGGCACGCACAGTGATTGATTCGAGTGCGGGCGGCGAGTCTTTCGTGGGTGGATGCGAGGATCCCCATTTGGTCCTTACGGCTTCGGACTGGCGCCGGTTGCGGGAGGTTCAGCGGGATTTCGTCATCACCACGGTTGACAAGGCTGCCGGTAACTTCTGTTTTGTGTGCAAGAAGCACTACATGCAGAAATGCCTGGATGAGCTGAGACACGATGTAGCTTATGAGGCCACTGAACGGTCGGCCGATGATATAAATGCTGAGGGCACCGCTTTGTGCAGGGCTCATTCCATTGCCCCGCAGAGGGGGCCTAGGATCCCGCATTTTCATATTCGTGTGAAATTGCACAAGTCTCCGGTAGGATACCGGTTTGTCGCGGGGGCCAATCGCGCAACACTTACACCAGTTTCTAAGTGGCTCAGTGTAGCCTTCCGGGCTTTGACTGCCGACGCCGAGGGCCTGTGGAAAGAGGTGGTTTCTCAAATCCCAGGTGTGCCGAGGGGTCTCGGGTCTTGGATTATTCAGGACTCGGCGGAGGTTCGGAAGCTGGCTGCGGCATGCAGCAGGCCCCGCGGACAGCGTGATGCATCAATGCACGTCTGTGCATTCGATTTCACTTCCATGTACACCACCTTGTGTCTGCAGGATTTGAAGGAACGGCTGTCGGCACTCTTTCGGAGCATTTTCCAAAGAAAATTTCAAAGTTCGAGGGTGAGGTACCTGCTTGTCAGAAAGGCTAAGTCCTTTGAGTGGGTTACCAATGAACGGAGGACGGACGGTGAGAGGGAAATGCTCTTTTCGGAGGGTCGGCTTGTTGAGTTGTTCTGCGGGTTGGTGGATGGAACATTTGTCGAGTTTGGGGGTGTGATCTACAGACAAATTGTGGGGATCCCTATGGGGACGAGCTGTGCGGGCTTCATTGCCAACCTCTACTGTTTTACGTATAAGCTTGCGTTCATGCGCAGACTTGTGGAGGCGGGGAATTTTCATGACGCGCACAGGTTTCTTTTTGTTTGTAGATACATTGATGACTTGCTGGCGTTCAATATTCCAGATATGGAAGACTATCTATATCTGAACGAATCCGGCACTGCAGGGATTTATCCCAAACCCATTTTGAGGCTTTCTTTGGCACATGCGGGTGTGCGTGTCCCTTACATGGACATACTCATCAAGCAAAATAGGCGCAGAGGCCTTATGACTGTCATATATGACAAACGACTGGATGCACAATATGCTGACATCCAGGTCATTAGGTACCCTGCGCATGACTCGTACTTGGCCGACAAAGCTAAGTATGGGATTGTCACGAGCCAACTGCATCGGTTCGCTGAGAGATGTGTCCTTTGGCAAGACTTTGTTTACAACATAGCTCTTGTTTTCCACAGGATGACACAAAAGGGTTACCACAGCAGGCGTTTGTGGGGCTTTTTGCGGCGCTTTGTGGTGGAGAGGCCCGGTCTGTATGATAGACGAGGTCCGGGTTGCTGGATCTCGCGCGTCAGGCGTAAGCTGGGGGACTTACATGACGGTGTCATTGTGCCAGGTCCGAATGGGTGGGAGTTCGGGCCATCATAGCTGACCGGGAATACGTCTCGCCATAGAGTTGTGGCATCTCGCTGTTAACGGTGACGGCCACTTGAGTGCTTTGGATGATGGGATGTGGCTGTCCCTGTGGTACCCTTCTGACGGGTACTGCCTCTTTGAGGGCGTCGGGGATTCGTCTGCGGCTGGCTCTATTTATGTCCAGTGCCTTGGGGCTTTTTCACCTGCCGGGGGACTGGTGGTTGACAGCCACGTTATGGGGTGCTGGCATCTCGTTGTTAACGGGGACGGCCACTGGAATGATTTGGATGATGGGATGTGGCTGTCCCTGTGGTACCCTTCTGACGGGTACTGCCTCTTTGAGGGCGTCGGGGATTCGTCTGCGGCTGGCTCTATTTATGTCCAGTGCCTTGAGGCTTTTTCACCTGCCGGGGGACTGGTGGTTGACAGCCACGTTATGGGGTGCTGACATCTCGTTGTGAACGGGGACGGCCACTGGAATGATTTGGATGATGGGATGTGGCTGTCCCTGTGGTACCCTTCTGGCGGGTACTGCCTCTTTGAGGGCGTCGGGGATTTGTCTGCGGCTGGCTCTATTTATGTCCAGCGCCTTGAGGCTTTTTCACCTGCCGGGGGACTGGTGATCGACACCCACTTTATGGGGTACTGGCATCTCGTTGTTAACGGGGACGGCCACTGGAATGATTTGGATGATGGGATTGTGGCTGTCCCTGTGGTACCCTTCTGGCGGGTACTGCCTCTTTGAGGGCGTCGGGGATTCGTCTGCGGCTGGTTGTATTTATGTCCAGTGCCTTGGGGCTTTTTCACCTGCCGGGAGACTGGTGGTTGACAGCCACGTTTTTTGGAATTCAGAGTCGGGTAATTTGCAAAAGCAAGCGCTAACTTTCATTATCAAAAGATATACCAGTTCACAGCTCGAAACGCCACGAACATTTGCGCGCCATCATTACTGATTGGCCAGTCTAAGTGAAAGTTCGCTATTTAGTTAGTTATGACGTGCCACTGCCAAGTTCATAACGACTGCAGTGACACGTCTGCGATGGGCCGTGAACTATTGCACACTGTGTCTTGCCGATGGTCATCATGTGATCCAACGGCCACGATTAGTTCAGCAGATCTAGATCTAGATCTAAGGGTTTCATAGGGTTTCTTCAGGGTTTCTTCAGGGTTTGATCATCCTGACTGCTGTACAGGGCCTAGACAGTCATGCTTTACATCAAACTGGTCAGCAGACACTGCAGATTCCAACACCCCTTCTAAAGGGTGACTGTCTAGTTGTCCTACTGCCAGTTCTTGGGAATGGTGCCCCTTCAGTCAGCAATGCCCAGTTCTTGGGATGGTGCCCCTCCAGCTCCAGTCTTTAGGATGGTGCCCCTTCAGTCTTCAGTGGTCTCCACGAGGCAGGTTCATGATACCCAGTCGCTCTCGGTGTACACGAAATATAGGGAGTGCCAGGGGCTTGGTCATGATGTCAGCGGTGTTGTCATCAGTTCCAGTGTATAGCGCCTCTGTGTCCTTGGCCTTGATCAGCTCCCTGATGTACATGTTCCTCACCTCGATGTGCTTGGACCTGGAGTTGTTCACGTAGTTGGTAGCCAGGTGAATAGCTCCCTGGTTGTCACAATACATAGGAACTGGTCTGCATATGTCTACCAGTGAGTCCAGTACGTTGAGGACATACTTCACCTCCCGAGCTCCCTCTGACATGGCAATGATCTCGGCCTCAGTAGTGGACAGGGACACAGACTTCTGGATCATAGACGAGAAGATAACCAGACTCCCACATAGGAATACTGCAATACCAGAGGTGCTCCTTCTGGTTACCTTGCACCCAGCATAATCGGAGTCAGTGTAGATAGATAGGGGCAAGGGCCTGCTTGGTCCAGTACCACCCCCCCCAGGCACTGAAGCAGTGCGCAGCACCAACTCGTAGTCCTTGGTGCCCTTCAGGTACCTCACCACCTGCTTCAGGGCCATGAAGTGCTCTGGACCATACGTGGTGCAGAACCTCGAGAGAACTGATACTGCTGCCATTATGTCAGGCCGGCTGCAGCGAGCCACCCACTGCAGCTGCCCCAGGAGAGCCCTGTAGGGCATAGCCCCCTTGCCATCAGCAGGATCTAGTGCAGTGCCAGGTGACATCGGCAAGCTCGCTGGCTTGGCATCATCCAGGCCATAGGTACTGATGATCTGGGTGATATAACCAGACTGGCATAGGTATGCTGTGTCACTCCCCCAGCGCACCCCGATGCCCATGACCAAGTCCAACACTCCAAGGTCTTTGCATGCATACTGCGCATGGAAGGATGACACAAAAGTATCATACCAGGACTTGTCGTTGGTGGCCACCAGATAGTCATCGACATAGGCCAAGATGATCACCTGGAGAGTGGAGTCCCGGATGAAGTACAGGCATGGCTCCACGTCACTTCTCTGCATTCTGGAGTCATACCCCATGATGAATGCATCTGAGGTGTCGAACCACTCCTTACCCGCCTGCTTGAGTCCATACACAGCTTTCAGTAGCTTGGCACATCTGCGCCCCCCATAATCCAGTCCTCGGGGAAGGCGCACATACAGGTCCTCCTCGAGCACGGAGTTCAGGAAAGCAGTGTCCACGTCCATGTGGTACACTGTGAGGCCCAGGTTGAGGGCGAGGGTAATGACAACTCTCACAGAGGACAGCTGGGTGCACGGGGCGAAGGTATCGTAGTAGTCCACGCCATACTCTTGCTTGTTCCCCCGCACACACACTCTGCTTTTCCTCTTCAGCAGCTCCCGGTTCTTGTCCAACTTCACCTTGAGGACCAGAGACATCTCCAGCAGCTTCACTCCAGTTGGCACGTCCCCCTCGTCCAGCATCTGCAGAGCCCCCTTGATCTGCACGAGCGCCTCCAACTCATCTTGAATGGAGCTGAGCCACTCAGCACAGTCAGGCGCAGTCAACACCTGGGCATGAGATCTCGGCTCAGTGACCCCTGCAGGCAGCAGGGCTTCCTGCGCAGCTGGTGTCCCAGTTGCCTGCACACCAAGGCAAGTGTGTGTGGGTGGAAACCGAACTTCTCCATCAGGTAGGTCCAAAATGGTGAAGTTGGTGAGGAGCACCAAGCAGTAGGGCTGGGCATGTGGTCCAAGCGCACGTCAACACACCATGGCCTCCTCATAGTCCCCCTTCCCAGTCACAGCACGCACCTCGGTGAATAGCGGATAGTGAGCGTTGATACTGCCATATGATGGGCAATCCTTCAACAGTGACAGCCGAGCACTGCCTGGCTTAAGATACGAGCTCAGACTCACCCAGCACACATCATCAGGGGTTTCCACCTTCACCACAGCCACAATCTCATCACTATCTTCAGGGATATACACACCCTGCTCCAGTACAGCAGTCTCCAATAGTGTAGGCGGAGGATCTCTGTAGGGCGCATCCAGAGTGGTGGCCATGAAGTTGGTCTTGAGAGGGGTCACTGCAGAAGGGTCCCATGAAGTGATCACCTTACCCAGCGTGTCCAGCTTCTCCGAGAAGGTAACCATACCAGAGTTGACCACCTTTCCAGCGTCACAATCATACAGTAGATAGGCAGATGATACTTCTGAGTGTCCAACATATCTGATCTCACGTGCCCGGTTGCTGAGCTTGTGTTCACGGACCGTGGGGTCAATGAAGGGATAGGCCCTGCATCCAAATATCCGTAACTGGGACAGGTCAGCGTGCTTCTTCCTGGTAAGGTAGTAGGATGAAGTCCACCCCAGAGACTTTCGGAACGTACGGTTGAGGATGTACACTGCATGGCGGGTGGCCAGAGGCCACATACTTGCACCAAACCCAGAGGTCAGCAGGAGCGCCCTGGCCATAGCTTGCACATCTCGGTGTGACCTCTCCACCCTCGCCTGGTTCTCATGCAGGTACGGTGAGCCATGCCTCTGCTCAATCCCATGTTCCTCACAGAAGGCTGCAGTTTGTCCAGCTATCATAGTGCTGTCGCCATCGGTGTGGAGCACCATGTGGTACTCACTGAACAGGCCCATGGTGCTCCTCAGGCGCTTTACCTCCTTCCGATATTGCTGGAAGGCCTTGAGGTAGTCCGACTTGACCTTCAGGTAGAAGATGGATATCCATGTAGTGCAGTCATCAACAAATAGTGCAAACCATCTGAACCCCCCAGCACTGACCCTGAAAGGTCCACAGGTATCTGACCACACAAGATTGCCCAGCTCCTTGGACAGCTCTCTCCCTGCGGGTTTCACAGTAGGCCGTATGGCTTTGGTCAGCCTGCAGGCAATGCACCTCTCGGGGCAATGCTGCACGGGGCTGCCAGAGTACTGTGACTCAGTGATACTCATAGGGACACTTTGAGCGAACATGTGGTCAATAGGCTTGTCACCAATGTGGCCCAGCCTTACGTGTTGTAGCATCTTGATGTCAAGTCGCTCCGTAGTGTGCGAGTCCTTGAACAGCACCACCACTGGCCACTTGGTGTCCTCGATCCACACACGATCTTCTCCACAGGGTTCCAGGTTGGCTACATTATAGCATGACTCCCTTGGTGCAGAAAAGATCCTAGCACCAACAGGGTATTCATGAATGATGTCAAACTGAGAGACCAGACTCCACCAGCTCGCCGTAACCCATTTAGGCAATATGAACATGAACTTGGTGTTGGAGGGGTCTCTGGCGAAGTCAGCGAGGGCCTTCTGGAGACACTGTAGAATAATGTCGTGGTCAAATGGCGGGTTCCCATAGCATTGCTTGCCAGCCCAATCCTTATCAAAGCATGAGTCAGTGATGGTATAGTGGTGCTCCAGGATGTGGTTGTCATCAGAGGAAAATAGTTCCAGGAGAAAAGGACCATGAGTAGTGAAGTGAGGCTTGGTGTCCTCAAATTTCCAGTCAGAACGGTCTCGTTGATCGTCAGTATGTGTCACAGCACAGGCTAGATGTGTATCCAGAGTGCTATATGTGTCTTCATGCATAATATACTGGTTGCCAACTCTGGCAAAGGAAAACACAACCCCCCCTTTGGATAAAGTTCTAGCCCCAAAGTCCACACGGAAACCCGCATCCTCCAGGGCCACCACAGATAAGAGGTTGAAGGGCTGCCCAGGTATGCAGTGCGTGTCCATGAACTGCAGCCCAACCACACGTCCAGACTCCACATCCCTCTTGGCAAAGGTCACTGAGCCACTGCCAGAGGAGTCCACAGACTGACTCTGCACCACACTGAAAGTCTCACAGGCTGTAGTGTCATAGTCCGCATTAAACATCCGGACAGAGTTGAAAATGTGCTTGGTGGCACCACTGTCAATAACAGCACTCTTGCCCCCAGCAGACCGAGTGCGACCGTCACCAGTACGCACACCACATGCCACCTGAGCATGGTGGAAATCCACCTCCTCGACGAGGCCATCACAGGCACCATCACAGCAGTCCCCACAGTCGTCCTCATAATAGTCACTGGGGAGCAGACCCACAGCGCAGAGGGGAACCCTGCGAGGCTGAGAAAGTAGTCCAGAGGCCCAATCATCAGAGGGGTCGTAACCCACTCCTTCAACGGGCTGCCCAAGGTCCACATAGTCCTCCCCTTCGTCAAAGTGCCCATGGTACACACCCTCCTCCTCCTCGTCAGAGTCAGAGGCATCCTCCAGATCCGGCAGAGAATCACCACAATCTGAGGCAGAGTCCGAACCTGAAGTGAGGTCAGGAACCTCGATATCAGAGTCACTGCCAGGTAGCTCAGAGACGGAGAGAGGACCAGGCATACAGTTGTCCCCCATCGGGTGGTAAGACCAGGAATCCCGGTCTGCAAGAAGCCGATCATAATTAGGTGAACCCACCATATCAGCAGAGCCAGAATCACCTGTCACTGGCTCCTCCTCCTCCTCGTCAGAGTCAGAGGCATCTTCCAAGTCTGGCAGGGGATCATCACCATCCGAGTCATAGTCCGAGCACTCATCGATACCCCACCCCTCATCGAGGGACAGCATGCCTGCATAGTGCTGCACCACCCGTATCAAGGCTCTAGTGGCCTTCCCGAGCTCAGAGGCCCAGCTGTGCAGGTCTGCAAGCGAGGTGCGCACCATCACGGACTCCAGCTTCAGCAATATATCCATGTCATCTGTAAGCTGCCTGATGAGATTGCGCTGGTAGAGGATCACCCCGAGACTGACAGTACATTCAACACCACGAGGAAGGGTAGTGCCCCTGTCAAGTATGTCACAAGCACGAAGGAATATCTCCACAGTCCCAGCCATCATGATAGAGTGCCACTGCTGCAATTCAGGCTTGAACCACAATTGCCTGGGGGATATCTGAAAAATGCCACCCAGGTGTTGATCACGTCCACAATCCCACTGGGCCTGTGTCCTCTTCAGACGAGCCTTGTCAGGGAAGAAGGCAGTAAGCACATCAATGTAGACCCACGAGTCATAAACAGGCACAACCGCGGTGCCGTGAGAATGCTTGTTGGGGACGTAGCAGTGGTGCTTCTTCCTGGTCCTGCGAGGAGGGCACCTCACTGAAGACAATTCCACACAAGGTGCACCCACAGTGCCCTCATTGCCCTCGGTGTCTCCACCAGTGGTGTGGGACACAATGAGCTCAGGGTCGCTCACGTCCGCCAGCACAGAGTAGTAATTGAACACTGGGACCCCATGTGGCTGGGGCTCCACAGGTACAGAGCCTCGACCACATATACAATGCTCGAACAGGGTCGAACTGGAAGGCAGTGACCCAGAGATGCTGAGATTATCAGAGTGCTTCTCCGCCTCGCCAGTAGTGCAGGATATGACACTCTCACCTGAGTCTGAGCCGAGGGCAGAGTGTTCACCTTCCAGAAATTCACACAACGAGAACTCCTGGTACGTTGACAGCTGGCCCAAGGTCGGACAAGAGGTCAGCGAGCCAGAGATGCTATCACAACCAGATTCCAATAGCCCAGAACCGTAGTGACTGGCATATATATCTTCACCAGTCTCGTCCAGACCAGGGTGCAAGTCAGATGTACTCGCCTCCCGAATGGCGAAAGCGACCTCACCAGCCTCTTCCAGTCCAGGATAAAGCTCAGATTTCCCAGCTGCAGCGCCAAGATGTTCACCAGGCTTCGGTAAGCTACCATTCTTCTCGTAGTCAGCCACCCTCTTGAGAACCGCCTCCTTGGCGGTCGCCGTAGCCTTCTTGAGGAAAGCCTCCCTCTTCTCGACGTTCTTGATGAAACAGTCCTTAGCAGAGTGCCCGCGTCTGTGACACACAGGGCACGGTACCTTGACAGCCAGCAGCTTTCGCTTCCCCTCCTCCTGCTTACGCCTGTCGTCAGCGATGGCACCAGCAGTCTCATATTGAGTATGCAGCGCATGGGCAGTTTGCGCTACACCAGCGCGCGGGGCGAGTATGGTGTCGTAGTGAGATGCTACTTGGGCCGACAGCACACTTACGGTCGGCATGGCCTCAGACATAAATTTGGACTTGACGAGCATATAGTCCGGGTGCAGTCGTACAATAGCCATGGCAGAAAAGATGGTCTCAACCGTCTCCATTCACAGAGGCTTGCCAGAAGGAGTAACGCGCGTATTCGCGGAGTATTCGCGTATACGACGAATTGTCTCCCTCGACTCCAAAAACGTGGAGAGAGGAGGGGCAAGTCTCGAGAGTTGATTCGGTAGCGACAGCAGCCTGTCCACCTGAGTGATGAAGTAGACAGCGCTGGTGTTGTGTCGCAATTGGGCCAGTTCCAGCCAGGCTCCGTGACCGTCAGAATGTTCTTCGTAGCTGCGAACAAGAGCGTTCGCAGTACCCGTGGTAACACGGCAGAGGAAGTCATAAAACAGTTCATTCGCTTCCTCAAGATAATGTTTATCCTCCCTCACCTCTTGGAGCGGAGTAGACGCCGAAAGCAATAGTGCTAGAGAAGGGTGGCGTAAAGACGGCTTAATTCTCGAACAAAACTCGTCCCAATTTCCTTCCTGGTCAGATTTACCAGAAAAGTGCGAGTCCGCGGAAAGCCCCTTAGTCATACAAGAAAGACTAGGCAAAGGACGTCGCCCACCAGCGGGCGACAAAGGTAGATGCTTGTCCTCAGGGACAGGAGCGGCGTTGAGGCCTGGTTGATGAAGGTTGCTCAGGTTGAAGAGCTGAGCACTCAAACCTTTCACCATATCCTTAAGCGCCGAGATATCCTCCTGCTGGTTACTCAGCATAACATCTCGCGAAGACGACTCGCCAGAATAGGACACTTCATATTCTGGCGCGCTACCAGAAGGTGGCGGTGTCGCAGCTTGGCTGTAGCTCTTCCCTTTGACCATAGTGAATTCTCTTACGCGCAGCGGAAAATTTGCGTGATAAACAAAAATGGATCCTCACTTACAACGTAAGTGGGCCCATAACCTTTTGGAATTCAGAGTCGGGTAATTTGCAAAAGCAAGCGCTAACTTTCATTATCAAAAGATATACCAGTTCGCAGCTCGAAACGCCACGAACATTTGCGCGCCATCATTACTGATTGGCCAGTCTAAGTGAAAGTTCGCTATTTAGTTAGTTATGACGTGCCACTGCCAAGTTCATAACGACTGCAGTGACACGTCTGCGATGGGCCGTGAACTATTACACACTGTGTCTTGCCGATGGTCATCATGTGATCCAACGGCCACGATTAGTTCAGCAGATCTAGATCTAGATCTAAGGGTTTCATAGGGTTTCTTCAGGGTTTCTTCAGGGTTTGATCATCCTGACTGCTGTACAGGGCCTAGACAGTCATGCTTTACATCAAACTGATCAGCAGACACTGCAGATTCCAACAACGTTATGGGGTGCTGGCATCTCGTTGTTAACGGGGACGGCCACTGGAATGATTTGGATGATGGGATGGTGGCTGTCCCTGTGGTACCCTTCTGACGGGTACTGCCTTTATTGAGGGCGTCGGGGATTTGTCTGCGGCTGGCTCTATTTATGTCCAGTGCCTTGGGGCTTTTTCACCTGCCGGGGGACTGGTGGTTGACAGCCACGTTATGGGGTACTGGCATCTCGTTGTGAACGGGGACGGCCACTGGAATGATTTGGATGATGGGATGTGGCTGTCCCTGTGGTACCCTTCTGGCGGGTACTGCCTCTTTGAGGGCGTCGGGGATTCGTCTGCGGCTGGCTCTATTTATGTCCAGTGCCTTGGGGCTTTTTCACCTGCCGGGGGACTGGTGATCGACACCCACTTTATGGGGTACTGGCATCTCGTTGTTAACGGGGACGGCCACTGGAATGATTTGGATGATGGGATGTGGCTGTCCCTGTGGTACCCTTCTGACGGGTACTGCCTCTTTGAGTGCGTCGGGGATTCGTCTACGGCTCGCTTTTTGGGAGTGTCTTGGATTCGTCTGACGCTAGCTCCCTCTCCGTGTACAGTGCTCATGGTTATTACACATGCCGGGGGACTTGTGTTCTTTGACCTTGATATGAGTACTGGCGGATCGCTGTGAACGGGGACGGCCGCCGGGTGGAAGTGGGTTTTGGGAGGCGGTTATCCCTGTGGTGCCATTCTGGCGGGCACTGCCTCTTGGAGAGCTCGGTAGATTTGTCTGTCGTGCTGCGAGGAGAGGTAGAAGGTGGTGATGTACACCTTCTGTGTTTTCCCTTGAATTTTGTGGGGAGCACTTAGGTGCCCGCATGTTTCCTTTTTTTGACATGGGGTGTCCATGCTGTGTGGTGTGACTGCATTCATGACATAACCATGGACCAACAGGTCCCATCCATCGACCGGGAGCCACTGGGGGGCATGCCAGCATGGTCCGCTTACTCCGTAACCCAAAGACCAACAGTTGTTTGGCGACGATCGGTCACATCGTATCATCTTTCCATGCTGCTTTGCATTTGGGTTGGGAATATGTATGCGTTTGTGGTATCTTGTCACGGCCCCGCCCTGCTCTTGATTTGCTTCTCACATCCACTGGGATGATTTTGGGCTGGCTTTTATTGGCCGATCTCATGCCGTTCAGTGTATGTCGAGTTCCTGGGAGATCAGATACAACTTCCGGCATCTCGTCTCTGATCGCGGCGCCGTATGGGTGCTATGCATGCTGCAGGGCGAAGGTGGCGCACTGCTCCAGAGGGAATGCCAAGTGCGCATATCGCAGACAACCATGGCCTCGAACCGAGCTATGGTGCGCCGCCTCTTGGTCACCTCACGGACATTGCCACGACGCCCTAGCAAATTGTTCATCTAGGCGCGAAGTCGAACGCCACCCTGCGGCACCGGAGTCCACAGAGCGAGAGGGAGGATGAGGCAGAATTGAAGCAGTGCGGTGGAGAGGGAGGGAGGGGAGGCAGCGATTTGGAGGGGGCGTGCGTGCAGTCGGTAATCGCAGCATCCTGTTGATCAAGCACAGCAATTTTGTGGAGAACCACGCGCATGTACGCTGCTCCTCTTCCGGCCCGCTGGTGCCATCCACGGTTGTTTAGTCCAAACCAGTGCTCAGCCGGCGCCGGCGCATGGGGAATCCCGCACCGATCTGAGTATGATGCGTGCAAGCATGTGCCCGCGAGCGAGTGGCATTGCATCGTGTGCAAAGGGATGGAGAAGGAGGGCGACGCCATATTGATCAAAACGTTTCCCCTGTCCACATGTGGACCGTTTACCGGTGCACATCGAGATCTAGGGTTTCTAGCCAATGGAGAGCCCGAGAGGTATATCCGCATCGCAGACACTCGAAGAGCGCGCGTGATGTCTCTTGGCCGGAGCCAGAGGGGATCCAATTTAAATCTAGCTCGAGGAGTGCGGTTTGCACATCGGCAGCTGGACGCCTCGGAGAGCCTCGGACCAATAACAGTCGTGCGCTGGAGAACGCTACCTCCTGATCCAACCTAGCAGGCAGAACTTGAAGGGAACGGCGGGGGTGGAGGGTGGTGGAGGGCCTGCAGTACTATGACGGAGGAGCCGCCTACATTGATGATCACTGTGACACCTCGATCTCCCACAGCCTGTTCGAAGCGAACGTCGCCAAGGTAACCGTCCTCTGGCGCCTTCTTCATTCTCACCCTCGCTCCACTCGCTCCTTCTGTCCGACTTCCACAGACGGGACCGGCCCGGGGCGAAACTGAGCTTGAGGCCTCAACTTGTAGAAACCGGCTGTTGCATTACTTCCCTTCGAGTACTCGTTGAATGCGTTGCTATCTCTCATTTCTCACCCCCCTCCCCACCCCCCCCCGTTAGTTTCTCTCATCTCTCATCCTCCGTTAGTTTCTCTCGAGCACAAAAAGTTCCCTAGTTGGAGAGGATTCAACCTGCCTAAAGAAGACGGCATTCCAAGACTAAATGTTTAATATGAGCTGATTATCCAATCTTCGCCATCTTGCCCCTCTCCCCCCACACAACTCTCCACCCCCCACCTTCGCACAAGCTTGCTGAGTGAGTGACAGGGCAAAGGTGAGGAAGGGCCTAGGTGGCGCGGAGAGTGAGCCGGTAAAAGATAAGCTCGAGCGGAGCTTGCTGGGGGATGAGGAGAGGGACGGGGAAGAGGAGGGCTGTTCGTGATTGGGCAGGGATCCGGAGGGGCTCTGGGCCTTGTGCAAGTGCAGCTCTCTCTGAATGCATCGCGCTTGGTGCATAACTGGGCGAAGCAGGGGGGCGCCGTGGCGGCCACCGACTCCGCGGTCATCGTTGGGGAGAGTACGCACATTTTACTCAACCAGGCCGTCATAGCAGGCGGTGCCATCGTCATCACTGTCATCGAGACTTCTATGGAACTCCACCTCCTCCCCGGCACTGTCATCGAGTCCAATACCGTTCTGAAGGAGGTGCACGCCCCTCCCCCTCCTCCCCCTCCTCGCCCCCTCCTCCCCCCTCCTCTCCCTCTATAGACGCTCACTTAAAACCCGGAGAGACTCCTACTAAATGGTACCGACCTAAATGTTAGAGAAAGTCATCGCATAATCTGGGCCGGTAGGCAGAACTTGTAGGGCCATGCGGAGGAATTGTAGGGCCATGCGGAGGAATTGTAGGGCCATGTGGAGGGAATTGTAGGGCCATGTGGAGGGGCAGGAGTGGGAATTGTAGGACCACGTGGAGGAGCAGGAGGAGCTCAGTGCACATCCATCTGCAGCAAAACTGGAAGGGAGGGAGGGAGTCGGATGACGGGGCAAGGGGAGGAGGGGGGTGGAGGTGGTATATGGAGCACAGGGGGGTGCACTATACATGTCCCCGCAGTACACTGAGGGCACAGCGGTGGTGAAGCCGTTGAGGCTGGTGGCGGATGGCGTGTCGATCTCGAACAACACTGCGGAGCAGGCTTTTGGCGGCGGCATCAGCAGCTCGCAGCACGGGATGCTGGACCTGCGCCGATTGGTGGGCTCCGGGAACCGGGCGCTGAGGGGCTCGGGAGGGTTCATTGCAGCCTGGGGGTCAAACGTTACTCTCTCGGACGCCAACATCACTGGGAACGCGGCGGGACAGGCGGGCGGTGGGATCTTCGTCAGCGAAGGGAGCCTGATGACTCTGACAGATTCCAGAGTGCTGCTGAATGAGGCAACGCAGGGAGGTGGCATCCACGTGGGAACTGGCACACAGGCCATCGTCGGGTCGCTGCAGGAGGGAAACTCAGATTCGGTGGGAGAAGGCCAGGGGGTGGCGGATGACCGGATGATGGCGACACGGAGGGAGGGAGAGCGCCGATGAGCTCGTACTTGGAGGGGAACGTGGCGCTTACCACAGGAGGCGCGGTGCACGTCGCAGCAGGTGGATCGCTCCTGCTGGCCAACACGCATGTGGCAGCCAATGTGGCGGTAGACACGGGCGGAGGATTACAGGTCGAGCAAGCCGAGGTGAGGTCCAAGCGTGCCACCAGAGTGTTTTCAAGGGGTGCCCGCCCTGCGCCCTGCTAACGGGGGGTTGCTCGGAGGGGCGGGATGAGCTAGGATCTGGAATGTGCAGTCTCAAGCTCCATCTCAAGTCGGGGCGCTCCTTAGCGAGAATTCACATTCGTTTTGTGTCCGGAACTCAAATCTCTCAGAAACCCACCGAAACAGTTTTTGTGCGAAATGAAGTGAACGGCCGTCTCATACAGTTCCTTAGAAACAGTTGAGGAGGAGCGATTAACTGTTTCTAAGGCCGACGCCGTTCGCGCGCTGCAGGCCGGGCGCGAGCCGTGTTGGTCTCCCCTCCCTCTCCCCTACCTCTCCCCTCCCCTCTCCCCTCCCTCTCCCGCTCCCTCTCCCCTACCGCTCCCTCCCTCTCCCTCCCTCTCCCCCTCCCTCTCCTCCCTCCCCTCCCCTCTCCCCCTCCCTCTCCCCCTCCCTCTCCCCTCCCTCTCCCCCTCCCCCTCTCCCCCCTCCCTCTCCCCCTCCTCTCCCCTCCTCCCGGAGAGTCTCGGTAGCCACTTCACAGGTTCTTCCCTTGTGTGTTTGTATAGATTTCTGTCCACGTCTATGCGTGTTGCTCTGGCCTCGTCTCTGGCACTAGAAGCTGGGGGCCATAGAGATCGACCTGCGCCTGCTTTCTGCATATTTGAGGTTTCTTTTACACACGGACTCATTAGTTTGCCAACAGGCACACTGCGTGCCATCCGTTACATTAGAAATAGCTTTTGTCTGACCAGCGCTGTCTGAGCTACTGGCCAGACTTAATAAGTCAGTAAAAATCTAGTTAAATGGATGTCAATTTTTCGAAATTGTCCTCTGCAAAGTGAACAGAGATTCCTGGGTCGGGTGGGCAGGGAAGGCAAAAGAACAGAGCTGAAGCCGATGAGGCTTCCCGGGCTTTTCTGTCTACTTCCTGTGACACTACACGTGCGACGAACTGTCACTACGGCTGCAAGCACTGTCCAGGGTCGTAGAGATCACACGTGGCAGAAACCACTAAAATTCCACGATGCTCCAATTTAAACATTTCTTTTGCATTTGCCATGTCTCAGAGATTTGTGTCGGCACTCTTAAACTCCTCCGGTGCTGCTGTATCTCGCCATCCTGGTGCCATCCATCCGAAGTAGTAGACCATGTCAACGTGTGCTACTGCCGTGGGGTCGATGTAGTCGTGTACTGCCGAAGACAGCTGGACCCGCCCCCCGAAGATGCACACCGTCTCCATCACTACACCCACTGCACGTGAGCAAGTAGTGGGCTGTGAAGTGCCATCCCTCGGGAGGCACACAGCCCACGTGCCCCAAGGCACAAGCAATCCAATCGTTGGCATCAACGGTCTTGAACTGCTTCGTCATGTCACACGGCAGCTTCCAGTAGCTGGCCGTGTCCGCTGCTTTCGATGTTCTCGTCGAAGCATCCCGCAGCTATTCATCATCCCGAGCCTGCTCCCACTGGTCGAGCAGCTCGTGCGGCTCTGCCACCCCCTCCTTCGGGATGCACAAGAGGTGGTTCTTGCCCTTCTCCTTCTCGAGCACGATTGAGAGCCCCTTGCTATCCCGCAGCAGGCTCTCTCTCTCAGCATCGCCGTGCCTGTCTGCGGTCTGCCGAAAGTCGCGAAGGCCACCACCACGTACACACAAGCTCAGAAAAGCTGCAGCTGCTCCGCAGTTGCAAGCGGCAACCGTAGGGCAGCCTTGTGCACACACCTAACTGCCGAGGCCGGCAGATAAATCCTCACCGTCTCCGTGATGTCCTGCTGCTCCGCTGCCTCCGTCTGCATCGCCGTCATCCCCTTCACAGCACGTGTGACAGCCCGGCCCTTCGCTGGCCCCTGGTAGTCGAAGTCCTGGTGAAAGCAGTTGATGGCCGACAACTACGGCTGAAGGGAGGTGCCCTTCACCGTTCCCGACTCCAACAGCGAAGCCACGTACAGCTGTACAGTGGTAGCCGATGCTGGGAGCCACTGCAACCCATGCTCTCCACAGAACTTCATGAACTTCTCCCAGTGCCTGCCGTAGTTGTCGGCTGTCAATCTCTGCAGCGCTGAAGCCTGCATCGCGGCTGCCGTGTCGGAGTACTTGTTGTCACCAAGCTCCCCGGTCCAGTGTTGCAGCAGTGCTGCTCTCCACGGAGTCGGTCTCACCTCCTGCTGCTGCCCCTCGGTGGTCACGGAGCGAGGTACTCGATACCTCTCCTCCTCCAGCACGAGTTCCTCCACGTCTCTGTCGTCGTACTTGATCGTCGTCTTCACGTTCTCACCCGTGTCACCCACGGTCACCGGGTACTACTCCCGGTCCTCCGGCCAAAATACTTCTATTTTGTCCCTGGGTCTCACCTCGCCGTACTTCTTGATGTCGGTCTGTCCCGTCACCACACCCCCACCACGCAAGTGGCAGCTCACTGGGAGCTGGGGATGTGAAACAAGACTGCGTCCCAGCCGGAGGCTCCAAGCAGCTCGGACCCTCCCAGCCTGCTGGAAGTGAAGAGGTCCCTGCGTCGGGGCACGATCACTAGCTCCTCCGACAGCGTCATCAGCTCCCGGAACGAAGATTGGCCCGGCCAGTACGGGGCCACCACCGTTGCTGCAGCTCCTTCTTCCCGAAGTTTGTGAGCCACCTCGTCCAGCAACCCCCACGGGGGATCACCGAGTTGTGTTCCTCCCGCCAGTCGTACGTCAGGGAGTCCACCCCCTCGCAGCGCGGGTCGTGCCAGGCACCGTAGTACCTCGGCAGCTGCGCCGAGATCCCGGACGCGAAGCGATCCGCTGAGTGCTCCCCCCAGTTCTCCTCGGCGTACTTGAACCACCTCCCTTTGATCCTCCAGTCGTCGAGGTCCTTGTCCCGTGAGAGCCGATCTGCCCACTCGTTGGCCTCGCTGCGGATATACCTCGCCTGCAACTCGATGTCGTGCAAGTCGAGGAGAAGCAAAGCTTCCGCATACGTCGCATCATCTCGGGGTTCCGTGACGTGAAGTGCAAGAGCATCGCGACCACCGCCTGGTTGCCGCAGTAGAGTCGTACGACCTTCCCCTCTAGCTCGGTGAGGAACGATATGACGGTCTTGTGCACCGCCTCCAGCTCGAGGTGGGTGATGTGGAGTTCTCGGAGCTCGTCCGGCTAGAATCCACGTGCTTCCTTGCTCAGGTTCAGCACGCCTCCCAACGCAAACAGTGAGGAGTCGGTGTGCAGCTTCGCCCACGTCGGACTCCGCCAGATCTTGCGCCCGTTCCACCAACTCGTCGCCGGTAGTTTTGACCACCATTGTAGGTCCCCCCAGGCTTGCCTCGTCAGCTTCATCTTGGATCCCCAGCTCTTCTTGCCCAGCACGAAGTAGAGCTCGCGGAGGTACAGCCTCGCTGCCAGGACCGCCAGGAACACCGACTGGTAGAGTCCATTGAATCCTGCCAGCTCTCGGGCTTGCACCCATCGTTGGTCGCGAGCAGCTCGGCAGATCAGCCCCGTCGCCTTCGCGTGGATCTTCTTGAGGCGTGCCTCTGTGACGCGAAATAAGCCCTCCTTGAAGTCCACCTCCAGCCCCAGGTGCTTCGCTAGCTGCGTCGGCTCCCAGTGACCCTTCTTCTCGTTCCGGAACAACCCGAGACGAGACAGATGCTTCTCCACACGATCCCTCTGCACGAAGGCGTCGTCTCGAGTCTGAGCAATCACCAAGAAGTCGTCCATGTACGGCAGCACCCTCGCCCCAACCTGGCTGGTCCGAGTGACGTCGTAGGCCACCGTCTGGCCGGCGCACCGCCCATCGTCGCCGTACTTCTTGTCCGTCTCTCAGCTTCTTTACTTCGTACTGATCCTTCCCCGCTTGCGGAGAGCGAATCAGCTTCACAACCGTCTTCATCAGCTTCACGAAGATTCGTGGTGAGTCCGTCCACCCGAAGGGGAGTGCACCGCACTGGTACTAAACCCCCTGGATGTCGAACTGAATGAACTTCTGGAACTCGGGGTCGATCTCCACCGCGTGGTAAACGTCCTTGAGATCGAAGGAGAAGCACCAGTCGCCCTAACTCGCCAGTCGTCGCAGCTTCCTCAGCGTCTCCATCTTGAGGTCGAAGGAGAAGCACCAGTCGCCCTAACTCGCCAGTCGTCGTAGCTTCCTCAGTGTCTCCATCTTGCACTTGGATTTCAGACAGAAGGAGTTCAACCATCGGAAGTCCATCACCAGTCTCCATGAGTTCGTTCCTTCGGCACCAGGAACACGCGGGATACGTGCGAGCGTCGGCGTGCCCGTACCCAAGCGCCAGACCGTACAACACGGTCCGTCTCGATGTCCAGCCACTCCTGCTGCTGCGGTGTCCGATCTCGCAGTGAGGACTCGTGGTCGAACGTCGGTGGTGGGCCTTTCACCCAACGCATCTTCGCTCCTCGAGCGATCCATTGCAGTGCTTCGCTGCTCTCGCCCCCTGCGCGCCATGCTCCTTTGCGGCACCGCACGTACTCCTGTATCGTGCGCCGCTTGACCTGAACCCCCGGAGCGAGAGGAGTTAGATCGGGTGCCGAGAGGCACATTTACCCCTTCGCGGGCTTAGCGCCCTTGGCGCCCTTACCCGGGGTGTGTTGAGAAGGTGTCGCGCCTCCTCGTCCGCCTCCACCAACTCGATGCTTGCTGCGGTTCTGCTTGAACGCTGCGCCCGCTGCCTGATTGGCCGTCGTCGTCATCACAGCCTTCACCTTGGAGCTGTCGAACTCCGCCAGCCACTTGGCCCGGACAGAGTCCGCCACCATGCCCTCAGTGCTGGAGTAAATCTTCTGCTCCATGAAGGCCAGCTTGGCCCTCACGGCGTCCGCGCCGCCGTTCGCCCCATCATGGTGTACCGGTTGCAGAGCATCCCGTAGATGCCCTTCTTCGTGGTGTGCCCCCGCAGCATCCTGTCCCATAATTCGTCTAGAAAAGGAGTCTGCTCGGACTCAGGCAGATCCTGCAGCAGGTCTACCGTGTCCTCCTCGTACACGATTGCGTCGTGAAAGTAAGCCAGAGCCGGTTCCAGAACCATCTGCTCAAACTTCATCGAGGAGTTCGCCTTCTTGCACAACGTGGTGTGCGTCTTGTCACCGTACAAGTCGAGGAGCTTAGGCATACAGTCCGTGGTGTCGGGCCGCCCATGTTGTCGGGCCTCGTTGGGAACGGGTTCACCCATCGTTGCCTTCTTCGTCGTAGCATCGTCCTTCACGTCCCGGGACGCGGAGGTTTCCGCTCGTAGAGCACTGAGCTGCTCGGTCAGAAGCGGGAACTGCCGATCCTGCTGCTTCCGCTTAGCCTCTCGTTATCGCATTGCCGCATCGTGGGCTTCCTGTTGGTACCTCATCTTCTGCTCCAGCAGCTGCAACTCCAGTTGTCCAAGTGTTACATCAATTCCCTTAGCAGCAGCACCCGGGATGGGCTTGGGTTCTGCTAGATTACTGCCGCCTGTGCTTCCAGCCATTGTGCTGGTGCAGGTTTCCGAATTGCTTACTACTACAGGAGTAAGTGATTCAAATTTGCAGTGTGCCGCACAGAAAATATAAACAATGTGTACATTTTCGTGGACTTCTTTTCCTGGAAGGCAGAAGAACAGAGCTGAAGCCGATGAGGCTTCCCGGGCTTTTTTGTCTAGTTTCTGTGACACTACAAGTGACACAAATCGTCACTAGGGCTGCAAGCACTGTCCAGGGTCATAGAAGTCTCACGTAGCAGAAACCACTAAAATTCCACGATACTCCAATTTAAGCAAAATGTGTAATGAAGTCCTTTCCCCCCTTTTCCCCCTTTTCCTGGCATGGGGCGATCGCCTTGATTGCAAGAAATTTAATCTGCTGTTTCTTGCGCAGGTGACGGCGACAAGCTCGGAGTTCGTGGAGAATTCGGGGGGCGCAATCGGAGTTCTGGGCAACGAGTCCGCGGTGACGGTGGAGGAGTCGCTGTTTAAGCACAACACAGCCAATTTGGGCGCTGCGCTCTTTTCCTGGGCCAACGCAACCGCCACCTTAACGCGATGCTCACTCCTCGACAACGTTGCCACACTGAGCGGCGGCTGCGTGCATTCCAGCGACAGCCAGCTCAATCTGCTCGAGTGCCAGCTCACTGCCAACCGCGCGGGCAACGGCGGGGCGGTGTTCATCTCCCTCGGATTGCAGAACACCACAATCCGAGGGTGCAACTTCACCAACAACACCGCCAAGGTGTGCGTCGGCGACATCGTCACCCAGGTAATAACTGACTCAGTCTAGATGCTTCACAGAGAATTTCGGGGCACAAAGGAGATCAATGGGTTATAAACCCAGCTTACATACTGAAGTTTAGAGTTGTACGAGATTGCTCGTATCGGGAAATGTACAGTAATGATAATGACGCTCCCAGTCCAATGGCAGCGGGGAAGAACAGAAAGCTCGTGCTCCAAAGCTCGAGAAGATGCTCACGCTTAGAGGTCGTGGAACCACTCCAAGCCGTATCTCTATCGCGGAGCAAGAAATTCGATGCATGCCCTCATCCGGTTTTTTTTGCTTTTCTTTGCCCCGTTCTTGTCAGGAGGGTGCGCACGGTAACGCGTCATCGGTGCCGTCATCGTGCACCGGACAGCAAGACGCCGCAGTAGGAAACGGCGCGGCGTTCTATATCATGGAGGGTCCGGTTGCGGCGGCAGCGATCGCGGCGAACCTGACCATCCACCGCACAGACTCGCTCCGCTACGAGGGCAATGTGGCGCAGGGCGGGGGATCGGTGATGTACTGGAAGCCGGTGGATACGCAAACGGCGTCCGCGATGTTGCTGCCGCCATGTGAGGGGTGTGTGCTGGTGGGGGAGACCAACACCGCCGCGTACGCCGCGTACGCCTCCCCGCTCGCAGCCTTAGCCATGGACGTGGTGCCGGCGCAAGCCGGAGGCCACGTGTCGGATCCCATCCGGGTGACCCTCGTGGATATCTTTCAGCAGGTGGGTTGGTCACGACGGAAGTCTGAATCACTTCCTCAAATCGTTCGGTGCTGGCGACTCCTGCATGCCACGGTCTCCATCTCAGCATGTACGGAAGCCTCTCTTTGTAATATTTTTCCTCCGCGTTTCGGTTGGGCTGTTTCGTTTGCATCCAAGCCTCAGCCAGATGAATGAAACTGGGCTGTCATTCGGCATCGTGCGCTGCGGCTGCAGTGATTCCCGCGTCAGCTCCCTGCATCGACAGCTCTGCTCCCTCCTTCGCGCAGGTGGTGACGACCGAGAATGCTTTGGTGGTGACGCTTCAAAGTGGCTATGGTAGCCCCTGCTCCGTGGACCGCCGGCGCGTGACATCAGCAGCGGGCGAGGTGATCTTTCCCGGTGAGACGTTCGAGGGCGCACCCGGCGCGCTCTGTCTGTTGGAGTTCTCTGCCACTCTCGAGACAGGCGAGACGTTCAACGCCAACGCGAACGTCGCCCTGCGCCAGTGCGAGTTGGGCGAGGAGCTGGTGGGCGAGACATGCCGCGCCTGCAAGGGGACTGCCGAAGGGGGGTACCTGAGCTTTGCGAACGAGTCGGCGTGCGTTTCGTGTGAAGGCTTCGACGGGGTCGACTGCTCCGCGGGACGCGACGTGTATAGCATCAACCAGGGCTACTGGGTGCCACCAAACGCGGAGTACTGCGCGGACGACACGGAGTGCTTCCTCCGCCGCATCCTGCCCTGCAGCAACTCCGATGCATGCAGCTCCGAGGAGGCTGCCAGTCGGATCGGGGCAGGGGCGGTTGGCGCCTACGCACTCCGTGAGGTGCTCTGCGAGAACTCTGCCTACCTGAACGGAGTGCTTTGCGGCGGCGGGCAGTACGTGTTGTGCACCTCCGGGCACTACCATAGCGTCACACTGGACAAGTGCTTGCCGTGCCTTGACCGGATACCGACGTTCTTCTCGGCGCTCATCGCGCTCGCGGTGCTCTTGGTGGCGGTGAGTGCTATCACCTACGCGCTGACCAGTCCGCGATTCAACACGCACAAGGACAAGCTGAACGCGGAATACAAAGATAGGGATGCGGTGTCCGACACGCTCAAGGTGCAGGGCGTGGTTGCCCTCATCCTCGGGTACATGCAGGTGATGGGCCAGCTCGGCGACATCTTCCCTACCGACAGCAGCATCATGCCTAACAACATCAGGCTCCTCGCCGGGTACCTCGGCGTCGTCAACGTGCGCTTTGACTTCATGCTCAACCTCGGCTGCTTCACACACTACTTCATCCCCGGGGTCTCGCAGGTGATCAAAATCCGCGCCACCCCACACCGTGGATGATCCGATCCGGGATTTTCTCCCGGATTCAAGACTTTTTCCCCGAGTCAAGATCGGGTCTGCACTTTCTGTACACGTCTTTGAGTCATGGCCGTGCAGATGTAAATCGCCATATTTCGTTCGTATTACCTAGTAGGCGGATCAAATGCCAAAATGAATTGCGGAAGAACTTGGTCAGAAATGAGGTTGTCTGTGGCTAAAGGTTGTCTGAGCTGGGAGCTTCCCTGTGCGCATTCCTCAACGGACGTCACAAAAATTCAAAAACAACCCTTCATGGAAGTTAAACTGTTTTGAAAACGACGCCCCTCCCTCCAGGCTGCGAGGTTTATGGCCCTATAGCCCTTCGTGAAAGTAAAGGTCTGCCTTGTGAACACGGTCTCCATGCAAATGAAGAGAGAGTGTCTGGGTTGGGAAAGGTGGGAACGCAAAAGAATGGACGAGCCGCAGTCTCTGAATGCCGGCGCCCTTTGAATGCTGTGGGGAAAACGGGATCGTTAAATGTCACTCTTAATCCGACGGCAGGAACCTAAGGTCAATCTCTGTAAAAATGTGCTGTGAGCTTCTTCACCAGCGAATCACCGACACCAGAGGGCAAATGCGTGTATGCTCAAGCATGCTGGCCTGCACGAGCAGGAGTTTGCCTCCTCCTTCCTCTTCAGCTTCTGGCAATCCGTGGCCATGCCCTTTGTCATCCTGCTCGGCTGCTGGGTTGGCTTTCGCCTCTTCTCGTTGTACGCGCACTCGAACGGCGGTTCCGACACGCAAGACGAGAAGTTGGCACTGTGGCGCAAAGCCGTCTCTGTCAAAGTCGCCGTGTTCCTTCTTATGTTACTGCATCCAGGGGTAAGTTGCCCGAGCCACTGCTTCTCCAACCCCATCTACCATGCTCAGTTGCGACCCAATCGGGATCACAGCTGCAGCTCGTCCAGAATATTCGTCTAGATATTAGTATATGGCATACTCGTCTAGAAGATTCGAGGATCGGTCCCGAGGACCACCGTGGAACTGCCTGGGAACACCCCCCTCCTCCCCCAATCCCGACCTATGGGGTTTGACAGCCCCCCCCCGACCCCGACCTATGGGGCTTGTTGGGCCATTAGTATTTCTTCGGTGTGCATCGTGTTTGAGTCGGTTGTTATGTTACGCGTTTGAGCTATGGCTGCTCGATTTGTCGGAGATCTGGAGTGTCGGAACATCCGTCAACGATGTAAAATAAATTCGATGTATACCGTCCTCCCCTGGCCGAGACTGAGACTGAGACTGAGTTTGAGACTGAGACTGAGACTGAGATGACTGGCGTTCTTGCCACGCGCACCAGAGCAAGCCCTCATCCAGATGCTGCAGTGCTCATGGCAGCGCCCGATGGTCAAGATCCTCTTAGACAATTTACGCCAGTGTGCACCCGGTGTTTGGGCTTGAGCTCACAGGAGGGCTCCGTGGTGAGCTCCGGTGCCCCCTGGGGTGTGGGCCTGCTGGGGGCAGATATCGATGACGATTTTCCAGCTGTTCAACTGCGACTCGGTGAACTACGAGAGCCCAGACGGAGAGCAGTACTGGGTGCACATGGACTACCGCATGGAGTGCTTCGACAGCGAGTGGATGGTGGCTTCGGCGTTCGCTATTATCATGCTGGTGGTGTACGTTATGGGGCTTCCGGTGGCCCTCCTGGTCGTGATGCTTCGCCTGCGCAGCTTCGTTGCTGCCTCCATCAACCTCGGTGAGGTCGATGCCGAGGAGCTCGGCGAGCTTTACCGGAATGGCAAGTGGGTGTGCATATACCCCAGTGACAAAATCTTTGTCGAGGAGGTCATTGCGAAATCGGCGTCAGCGTCCGATCGGACGGTTCGTATGCACCTCTCGTTGGACTCCTTCGAGGAGCAGGAACAGGAGCAGGAGCAGGGGCAGGGACATGCTAGACAAGGAGCAGAAAACCCCCTTGCAGTCACTGGGGGTTCCCTGTTGGATACCGAGCCAACGAGCGTGATCATAATGAAGAGTGGACGGAGCATGACTGTCACGCTGCACAAGAAGAAGGACCTTGGTGAAGGAGGCGAAGTCACGATGGTGCCTGTGACCTCCATGGATTCAGAAGAGTCCGACCTTGCTTTCAACCAGCTGTACGGTGATTATGAAGATAGTTTTTTTCATTGGCAGTGGTATCACTGTCTTTTCTCCTTCCCCAACCCTGTGGGCCTAGCTAGTGTGCACTCCGGTGCCAATATTTCCGTCCAATTCGTCAAAATCGGTTCAATGGAGGGAGGCATAGCACTCTTGAGGACAATGCACTGCCCCCAAAATTCGGGTGTTGTTTTAATGGAGTCTCCGACCGTTACCCCACATCAAAATCCAAACCCGGCAATCCAATGCGGCAGCTCATAGTGTAGGATTTCGAGAGTTTCGTTTACACAAAAGCGATCATAAACTTTCATTATCAAAAGATATACCAGTTCGCAGCTCGAAACGCCACGAACATTTGCGCGCCATCATTACTGATTGGGCGATCTTATGTGAAAGTTCACCAAACACATTCCTACGTGTCACTGTCGTGTTCATAACGACCGCAGTGATACTCTAGAGTACAGATGAACTCATTACGCACTTCCCGATGGTCATCAGTGATCTGACGGCCACGATTAGATCAGCAGATCTACAGATCTAGATCTAAGGGTTCCATAGGGTTTCTTTAGGGTTTCTTCAGGGTTCGAGCATCCTGACTACTGTACAATGTCTAGATAGTCATGCTTTACACCAAACTGATCAGCAGCACTTGCAGATTCCAATACCCCTTCTAAAGGGTGACTGTCTAGTTGTCCTACTGCCAGTTCTTGGGAATGGTGCCCCTTCAGTCAGCAATATCCAGTTCTTGGGATGGTGCCCCTCCAGCTCCAGAGTATGGGATGGTGCCCCCTTCAGTCTTCAGTCTTCAGAGGTGGTGTCCTGCAACTTCATGATGCCCAGGCTTTCCCTGTGCTTAAGGAATGCTGGTAGGGGAAGAGGTTTGGTGAAGATGTCCGCTGTGTTGTCCGCTGAGCAGACATACAAGGCTTCCGCTGTGTCGGACTTCACCAATTCTCGGATGTACATATTCCTGACCTCAATGTGCTTGGATCTATTGTTGTTGACATAATCGGAGGCCAAATGAATGGCCCCTTGATTGTCACAGTACATAGGCACCGGGTTGCGGATGTCCACCAAGTCGTTCAGCACATTGATGATGTACTTGATCTCCCGAGCCCCTTCAGACATGGCGATGATCTCAGCCTCGGTAGTCGACAGCGACACACATCTCTGCATGATCGAGGAGAAGATGAGCAAGCTCCCACACAGGTAGACAGCAATGCCAGATGTGGACTTTCTCGTTGTCTTGCAGCCAGCATAGTCAGCATCAGTGTATATGCACATCGGTAGTGCTCCACATGCCAGACCCAGCCCCCTTGGCACAGAAGAGGTTGTTCGCAGCACCAGCTCGTAGCTCACAGTGCCCTTGAGGTATCTGACAACCTGCTTCAGTGCCACAAAGTGCTCTGGGCCATAGGACACACAGAACCGAGAGAGAGCAGATACAGCAGCCATGATGTCAGGGCGTGTGCACCTTGCAATCCACTGCAGCTGCCCAAGCAGCCCCCTGAACGGAATGGTGGTATCCTTGCCATCAGACGGGGCAAGAGAGCACCCTGGGGACATGGGCAGACTAGCCGGCTTGGCATCCTTGAGTCCATAGGTGTCAATCATCTGGGAGATGTACCCAGATTGAGAGAGATATGCCACCTCAGGGCCCCAGCGCACACCAATACCCATCACAAGATCCAGAACACCCAAGTCCTTGCAGGCATACTTGGAGTTGAAGGCTGCTACGAAGTTGTCATACCACGTGCGACTGTCAGTGGCCACAATGTAGTCATCAACATATGCCAGAATAATGACTGTGATGTCAGAGTCCCTGATGAAATACAGACAGGGCTCAACATCACTGCGCCTCATTCTCTCGTCGTAGGCCATGATGAAAGCATCGCTGGTCTCAAACCACTCTTTGCCCGACTGCTTCAGGCCATACACCGCCTTGAGGAGCTTGGCACACGTCCTCCCCTGATACTCCAGCCCCCTAGGGAGCTGGACATACAGATCCTCCTCGAGGGTCGAGTTCAGGAAGGCTGTCTCCACATCCATGTGATACACCTGCAGGGAAAGGTTCAGCGCCAGAATGATAACCAGTCTCACTGAAGACAACTGAGTACACGGGGCAAAGGTGTCGAAATAGTCGACACCATACTCCTGCTTGTTGCCCCTCACACACACCCTCGCCTTGCGCTTTTGCAACTGCCGATGCTTGTCCAGCTTGACCTTCAACACCAAAGCCATGTCCAACAGGCGAACCCCAGGGGGTACATCCTCCTTGTCCATCATCTCGAGAGCCTGCTTGACCGTAATCAGGGCCTCCAGCTCCGTCTGGATAGCTTCCATCCACTCATTAGCATCTGGCGCCCCCATAGCTTGCTTGACCCCCTTTGGTTCAGTCACCCCAGGTGGCAGCACATCCACTGAGTCTCCAGCACACGCCTTTGCAACCGCTGCCAAGCATGTGTGCTCAGGAGGGAAATGCACCTTACCCAACGGCAGATCAATGTGCGTGAAGTTCGTGAGCAACATAACACAGTATGGAAATGAGCTGGGCCCCACAGCTCGTGCGCATATGATCCCAGCCTCCAGCTTCTCACGTCCAGCATCTGCCATGACCTCAGTAAATAATGGGTAGTCGACATTGAGGTCACCAGTGTGCACAGCCGAGCGCACAGCAGCCATATGCTTGGGCTGGCCATCCAGATAGTCTCGGAGGCTCACCCAGCATGTCACATCTCCAGCCTTCACTTTCAGCACTGCCAAAATCTCGTCGCTCTCATCAGGCAAATAGGCCCCAACACCAAGAATACCATCTTCCAGGCCACTGGGAAGGGTGTCATGATATGCCGCATCCAGCATCGTCACCATGAAGTTAGTACTCAGTGGGGCCACTGCAGAAGGGTCCCATGTGGTGACCACTTTGCCCAGCTTGTCCACAGCCTCATGAAATCTGACCATACCAGACTTGACGATCTTGCCGGACTCAGGGTCATACAGTAAGTAAGCTGATGAGACCTCAGAGTGACCAATGTATCTGAGCTGCTTCGCCCGGTCACTGAGCTTGTGCTCCCTGCTGTCTGGGTCCACAAAGGCATATGCCAGACAGCCGAACACTCGAAGAAGCGAGAGGTCATAATGTTTCCCATATAACTTGTAGTAGGGGGACTGCTTGTGTAGAGGCTTCTGGAACGTCCTGTTCAAGGTGTACACAGTATGCCGAACAGACAGTGGCCATACCTCCACACCAAAACCAGATGTCACCAGTAGCGCTCGAGCCATCGCCTGCACCGTTCTGTGGGATCTCTCAACCCGAGCCTGGTTCTCGTGGAGGTACGGTGAGCCATGGCGCTGCTCAATGCCTCGCTCCTTGCAGTACTGCTGCGTCTGTCCAGCAATCATAGTCGAGTCTCCATCAATGTGCAGCACCATGTGGTACTTCTCCTCGAGCTTCATGCGGCTCCTGTGCCTTCTGACCTCGACCAGGAACTCCTCCAGCGCCCCCAGATAGTCAGACTTCTTCTTCAGGAAGTATACACATAACCAGGATGTGCAATCATCCAAAAAGAGAACGAACCACCTGTATCCACCAGCACTGTGCCTGAACGGTCCACAGGTGTCAGACCACACCAATAACCCAATCTCCTCAGCCCTCTCCCTGCCCGTAGGCTTCATGGAAGGTCTGATGGCTTTGGTAAGTCTGCAAGAGACACACCTCTCTGAACAACGCAGCACCAGACTCTTGGCATACTGCGCAGACGTGATACCCATGGGGACCCCCTCGTCCAGCATGTCCTGCATGGTGGCATCACCAATGTGTCCAAGGCGAAGGTGTGCAAGCATCTTGGCGTCAAGCTTCATCGCCGTATGTCCGTCTTTGTACAATACAACCACTGGCCACTTGGTCTCTCTGACCCATACCCTGTCTTCGCCACACATCTCCAGGTTCTCCACGTTGTAACATGAATCCAGCGGAGCTGAGAATATCGTTTCCCCAGCAGGATACTCATGAACAATGGCGAACTGGGATGTAAACTGCCACCAGCTGGCCGTCTCCCATCTGGGTAATACCAAAAGAAATTTGGTGGAGTGAGGTGCCCTATCAAAATCACTGAGTGCCTTCTGCAGGCACCTCAGGATGACATCATGCTCATAGGGCGGGTTGCCATAGCATGCCTCACCTGCCCAGTCCCTGTCGAAGCAAGGCCGGTCAGTGGTGCAATAGTTGCCCAAGACGTGGTTGTCACTGGAGGCAAACAGTTCCAGAGTGAATGGCCCATGCTCTTCGATGTGCTTTCCAGCCTTCTCAAATTTCCAGTCCGATTTGTCCCGGTCAGAGTCATCGTGATATGCTGCACAGGCTACATATGTATCCAGAGCGCCAGTCACCCGATCCTCATATATGATGTACTGGTTGCCAACCCTGGAGAATGAGAATGTCACCCCCACACTGGATATCCGCCTGGCTCCAAAGTCAACACTGAACCCAGCATCCTCAAGTGCCACCACGGACACCAAGTTGAAGGGCTGCCCAGGGATACAGTGTGCACCAGTGAACTGCAGCCCAATAGCGCGCCCAGTGAACACATCCAGCTTGGCAAATGTCACCGTGCCACTGCCCTCTGACGAGACAGTACCTGCCTGTACTACACTGAAAGTGGAATGAGAAGTGGTATCAAAGTCACCCCCAAAACTAGCCATCGAGTTGAATATGTGCTTGGAGGCACCACTGTCCAGCATGGCCACTTGACCACCGCCTGCAGCCAATGGCAGGTCTCTGGTGAATACGTCAGTCTTGCTGTTTGCAGATGCAACACACAAGGCAAGTGAGGTGCACATAGGATGCCCCCCTGGCAGGTCACATGCCTCGTCATCATCAGAGCCACTGCCATCCTCCAGATCAGGCGCATCATAATACCAATCAGCCCCAGGGTCAGTGTCCTCGGGACAGAGGTGTTGCTTGCGAGGCGGACAGAATAGTCCAGATGCCCAGTCATCAGAGGGGATACCACCCACTCCTTCAAGGGGCTGCAACATGCACACATCATCCTCCTCGTCCGAGTCCGAGGCGTCCACCAGATCAGGCATATCCTCTGAAGCATAGCCATCATCATCCGAGTCAATGTCAGAAGCTGCATCCAGAGCACTGATGGAGTTACCAGAGTCATCGCCATAATGATGACGAAACAGCCCAGATGCCCAATCATCAGAGGGGATACCCACTCCTTCAAAGGGCTGCCATGAGTGCTCACCATCCTCCTCGTCCGAGTCAGAGGCATCCTCCAGAGCTGGCATAGTATCTGAAGCATAATCTTCATCATCCGAGTCAGAGGAATCACTGAGACCAGGTACACAGCCGAGTCTAGATAGTGTGTGACAGGCCCAGGCATGATGGCCAGCAGCAATCCGTGCAGGTGTTGTGAAACTGACACCAGAGTCACCCAGTGCATGCACATGTTCAGGCAATGGGTGAGAAGAGAAGGCATGTTGAAAGGCAACCTGCTCAACACCATACACCACACAGGCATCCGGTGTGGTCCCAGAGGTATAATCTTCTGGATCCGAAGAGTCATCACCACGATGAGAAGAGCCTTCAGAGTCATAGCCACTGTGATCTGAACCGTCACTGCCATCAGACGAGGAGTCAAAGTCCCACTCATCCTCATAACCATATCCCAGCAAGGCCCAGAAGTCCTCAATCGCCTTCACCGTGTCTCGAGTAACCATGCTGAGTAAAGTTACCCACGACTGCAGCTTCTCAAAGGACCCTCGTACCATGACCGGCTCCTTCTCAATCAGACGTTGCAGTAGACCGTGCTGCTCCGCCACAAGGTGCTTGGCACACTCCATCTTCACTTGGCACACCACTCTGCCAACAGCAGGAAAGTGAGGATCTTCCAGCACCTTCAATGCCCTGTCCGACACTTCCACAGAGCCACTCATGAACATACTATGCACATACTGGACATCCGAAGTGTACCATGGCTGCCTGGGGGATATCTGATACCCAGGTCCAAGATGTTGCTCCCTTCCTGCCTCCCATAGGGCTTGGGTAGGATCAAGCTTCCTCCCAGGCAGAGCTGTGCACAGAGTATCAATGTAGACAAACGAGTCGTACACCGGAGCCACAGGGAAATACTTGTGCTTGTTCAATAAGAACTGATGCTTATTGGGCTGATAGGGGTGTGACTTCTTACCAGGTCTCAATGTAGAGTGCCCTCCCATAGAAGCATCAGACCTCCACCGACAGACCCCACTCACAGATTGGTCCTCAACCTCAACAGGGAAAGAACCCCCAGAAGATGTAAGTCCACCCAGAACTGCGTAGTAGTTGTGCAGGGAGATATCAGATGTAGACCCAACACAGTCTTCCACAGTGCAACCAGAGATAAATTGAGGCATGTCCTCAGAGAAACAGGTAACCACGCTGTCCAGCTCACAGATTGCATACAGAGCCTCCCCAGAAGCATCCACACCAGGGTCCTGCTGAGCTTCAGTGACAGCAGCCGCACGATTGGGTAGCTTCCCATGCTTCTGGTAGTCCTGGACCCTCTTCATTATCGCGTCCCTCCTCTTGGGATTCTTCTTGAGGTACTGCTCCCGCTTGCCCTCGTTAGTCACAAAGCATTCCTGGGACGAGTGCCCAGTCATATGACATATGGGACACGGAACCTTCTTGAGCATCACAGTACGTTTCTGCTCCTCCTGCTTGCGCCTGTCATCCACGATTCCAGCACCCGTCTCTGTAGCTGCCGCTGAAGTAGCTATAACGTTGTCGAAGTGGTCACACACCGCGTCACTCAGCTCCTGGAACGACGGTATCTTGTTCTTGGAGTACATAGAACGTACCAAGACATATGCCGGGTTCAAAGAATTCAGCACCATAGCCACAAAGACCGCCTCCAGGCTGGCAACATGAAATTTCTCACCGGTCGGCAGGAATTCGCTCGTGCACGCATATTCCTTCACCCTGTCGAGAATTTGCCGCGCACTCAAAAAGTACGGCAGTGGGTTAGCAAGCGACGCAAACTTCTTCGTGTCATCAAGCAGAGCCTTGACCTGCCTCACAAAGTACGCAGAGCCCGTGCTCCGACGCATTTTAACTAGCTGCCGCCAGGCCAATATACCATTCGCCTCCTCGCTGTACGTCTGCACAACCGCATTTGCCGTCTTGGAAGTCACGGCCGACAGAAAGTCGTGAAACAACTGATTCGCTGCCACAGAGAAGTGCTCGTCCTTCTTGATGTCCTCCAAGTCGCGCGCGTCAGATAAGAGCAACGCCAGCGCCCGGTGACGCAAACATGGCACAATTTTACCGCGGAACTCCAGCCACTTGCTGTCATTTTCTGCGTCCTGACCAGAATAAAGTTGGTCAGACTTGAAACTCTTCAACATTTCCGCCAGAGGAGGCAAAGGTACACCCGCAGTACCACCCGCAACGCGAGAGTGAACACCAGAACTAGACATACCGGATTTCGCGGCCTCAGGAGACGCAACAGCTTCTCCTGTCCCCACATTCTGATTCGCAGCCAACTGGGGCACTGTCTGTGCCAGGACCTGAACCATTTTCATAAGCTCATTTATACGCGCGTCTTGCTGCAAAGAGAGCTGTTGTTGTCGCTCATCGATAAGAGCTGTCAGCGCTGCAGAGTCCTCCCCAACTGAAGTTCCACCTTCCGACATCACCTCCGAGATATCGCCGTAAGTAGATTCCACACCCAGTCCTGGTGGGGTCCGCTCCGCAAGCTTGGCCTTGTCTTGTTTCATACTCATTTCCGAAAAACGCGCAGCAAAAAAATTGCGTGATACAACCGTAGGTTAACACTTACTGTGTAGTAAGTGGGCCCAAAACCTGTAGGATTTCGAGAGTTTCGTTTACACAAAAGCGATCATAAACTTTCATTATCAAAAGATATACCAGTTCGCAGCTCGAAACGCCACGAACATTTGCGCGCCATCATTACTGATTGGGCGATCTTATGTGAAAGTTCACCAAACACATTCCTACGTGTCACTGTCGTGTTCATAACGACCGCAGTGACACTCTAGAGTACAGATGAACTCATTACGCACTTCCCGATGGTCATCAGTGATCTGACGGCCACGATTAGTTCAGCAGATCTACAGATCTAGATCTAAGGGTTCCATAGGGTTTCTTTAGGGTTTCTTCAGGGTTCGAGCATCCTGACTACTGTACAATGTCTAGATAGTCATGCTTTACACCAAACTGATCAGCAGCACTTGCAGATTCCAATACATAGCACCAAACCATGCGATAGGATTGAGCTTTGCACTACTGCATGGTTTTGCCTGGACCGGGCTCGGCAATGATTGCAAATATTCTGAGACGGGTGGGTGAATGGTTGGATGACAGTTACGAGATTATCAGGCGTTTGCTACAGACTGGCATGGTGCTAGTGATCGATTTATTACTGGGGTTGACCGCCGCAATAGCAAGCGCAGTCGTTGTATCCGTGCTGGCCATTTTGGTGCACCAGAGATACAGTCCCTTTACATCCGATGACCTGGACAACATGCAATTGATGATTCTGGTGAGTCTTCCGTGCTGCATTTCGATTGGGTCGGTCGTCATATCCACGTGAAACCACATGCTAAGCTGTTCAATTGCCATCATCGTACGGGGTGAATTGCTTGTGTAACAAGTGGCTGGTAGTACAGCGCTTGTAGCCACCTCTTTGAGCAGCGCCCGGGGCGCTTGCAGGTGAACCAATTCTTCGTCCAATTCTTCCTCTTTTGCATCTATGTGGATGACTCGAACATAGAGCTCGCAGGATTGACCCTGCTGCTCCTACAAGTTTTGCTCGTAGGCGCAGCAGTTCATTACATGCGAAAGGCTTTGAGGTGCATGTTTGAGGAGCATTCGAGCACGAAATCGGCGTCCAAGTCTTCGTCGGGGAGAGCTGTGTCCAAAAAGGGAGTGAGCAAACGCCTTTCCTTTGCGCGATTCAATGCTTGGATGCGGCAGCCCAGTCGGCGACTAAGTTTCCACAATTCGAAGCCTTCGGACGCAGTCGACGCGAATGACGAGGAAGTTATGAGACAAAACCCAGCATGGCAGGAATCCTTTACCTCCTTGCCTATAGTGCTGATCGAAGACGATGTCGGCGATGTTCCACATGCTTCAGTGGATCCAGTGGATGTACCCCATGAAGGAGAGGAAATCGTAGCAACGCTCATTGAGGAGTTGCTGCACGGCGTGATTATTCCAAGTGATATCGAGCAGGAGCTACCAATGTACAGAAATAATAACAAAAAAATGTGAGCCAGCCCAGTACGTGTTGCAAATTAATTCCCGAGTAAGGAAATTTACGGTAGGCGGCATCAGAATTTTGGGTTGAACTGATGTTGCTGACTGTCAAAGTTATCAGTAGGTTGCAGTATGTGGAAGATAGGATCGAAGAAATGGTACCTGTGATTGAAGTATGCATAGCACACGTATGTTTTTCATCATGGCCTGTTGGTGTCTGCTCACTCATCGTATCTATAGTAGCGAGAGTCTAACACTGAGATTGCCCAGGAAAGAGGACAGTGATGAGGAACACTACCATCCGTCTGCTGATTTACGTCGGTATGTCGAACATCGCGACCCGGATTAGGGGTCGCTTTCCACCCCCAAGTGGTGATCGGAATAATACGACAGGTCAAACCGGAGTGAATTCGAGTAATAATTCCATAATAAATTTTGCATTGGTGTACGTACTGGAGCTTTCGATAGGGGGGAGGGGGCAGCAATGGTTCTAGAAATACCTCCTCCTAGAACTTTCATTCTACTGGGGTTAGCACCCCTGGACTTGCATTCTGCCTGGGGGCACGACCCCCGGCGGTAGAGACGCCAATCGAAAATTCAAAGTCGTCCGATCGCGAATTTCAGGGTATCAGAATGACCGTGAGATCACCCTGATGAAGAATATATATAACACGCATATGCGATTCCGAGGGGAAGATCGCCATTTTCGCTGGTTTATACCCCTATTTTGACCATCGAATTGGACGGTCGACCCCACTGCGCGCGTGTGGCCTTTTCATTTTTTTCAAAGTTTTACGGTGTTAAGGTTGCATGTGCAATTTCGATTTCATGTTCGATTCTGTCGGATCTTCATAAGGCTCGAGCTCAAAATTTCCGCTTTCAGGGCAAAACTGGATCTGTCACGAGCAATTCCTCGTTTCTCATTGGTCAATCTGAAATTGGAAGCTCCTGAGCTCTCGATTTCGGGGAGGTCTCCCGGAACTCGAGAGCTGCACCGTGCGTTGCTGATTCAACGCGACGTTGCTTCAGGCTCATGAAACCAGGTTTTCAGCGGGTTTCGCTTGCAGCCCAGCTTGTATGTGAAGTAGCCTTTAATTTATTGACACCATACACGTATTAGATATATATTATGGCGTGTTGGTATTGCGCATCCGAGGTCACGCTCTTCCAATCGGAGGAGCGCCAAAGAAATTCGAAGATGACTCGAGGAGCTTCGAATTTTCGTGGTGGGCGGGATGCTTAAAAACAGCAATATTGCGAGGTCGCTTCCGCGTGTAAGCGCTCAAATAACCTTCCTAGGTCACGTCTGTAAAGGTTTCTAACTTTATAGACGTGATCCCGTTTAAATGCGAAAGAAAGCTTGGCACCGCGCCAAAGGAGGCCTTGGCGGTGAGGCACCCATGCATGATTGTAAGGCGTCACTAACTGCGAGAGTCGGCCTACCGGTGCAAAACCTGGCTAGAATTGAAGCTAAGGTCACGCTCAATGGTCCACAACCGTGTGCGGGCAGGCGCGTCTGATGGGATGACCGCAAATGGGCCAAAATGACAAATTTTCAAATTTTCTGAGCAGCTTTTGACTCAGAGGTCCAAACTGAGTTCTGAAAGTTTCTACGGCATCACACGGGCGTGAATAAGTATTATTCATGCCCGCCGAATGTCCTTGCAAAATGTCGCAGTTAGTGACGAGACACAAAGTCGCTATTTTACAGCCCTCCGGAAACTTGAAATTTCCAAAAATAAGTTGCAACTGAAAACATTCCGCGATGGCACAGTTTTTACAGTGGTGGCACCGTCCAAATCGAAATCGATCGCGCGATGGCGTCTCTACCCGCGGTGATACCCACGCGCGCATGGGAATAACACTATTTGTTGTGCAGGTCCTAATGAACGTACATCATATTTTATATAGCGGAGTTGCATTAAATATCCATATTTGATCAGGCTACAATAACCCCGCGGTGAATTCAGTACTCGCACGGGTATCGTCGTTAACATCATTTGGATTTCCGCTTTGTGCATAATTTCAAACTGGGTTTCCTTTTTGGCAAGCTGGTAAGTTATCATTTGCGTGAAGTTTTTACCCTGCTCCAATCGGTCACTGGCGTTACGGACGAGAGTATCATGGACCTTTCTTTATATATATTTGAACTAAGAACTAAGAACTAAGTATACATCTGACGACATCTTTTACGGTAGTCATTGTGAAGAGGCCGAGCTCTTTTCCTGGACCTCCTAAATAAATTCCACATTCACATCCGTCGTCTCACGAATCACACGCCTAACCTATCGAGGTCGCACTCATCGTGCAGGTCGCAGTCGCCGTAACTATCACCGCGAGGTCACAGTCATCGTGCAAGTCACAGTCATCGTGTCACCAACAGCGTGTCACAGACAATCATTGACTTGTCGTGCCCCCTGGCGCAACTCTCCCCCCTTAAGGGGTAGATATCGCCTGATGCTATCAAACGACCTCTAAGGATACACTAGCCAGTTCTTGGGTTCTCTGGTTCCCGCCAGTCTTAGGGTTCTCTGGTTCCCGCCAGTTCTAAGGTTTTTCTGGATCCTCCTGTGCGCCGCAGCGCTGCGCCTCCCCCGTGCTGCTATCTGCGATCTGCGCACAGCTAGAGCCGCGCCTCGGTAATGCCGCCGTCTGCCAACCTGCTAGCCTCATCCTTGGTGGCGCGTGGTGCCGCAACCCCATCGCAGGGTGCAGCGCCCAGATCGTCGGTCCCTCCGGCCCCAGCAACACTCCCGTCGGTGTGTGCTGCGCTCTGAGCCCATTGGTGGGGCGGGTGCATGCGCGGCGCGCTGCTCCCGGGCCATCTACTTCTCCCCCGCAAGCGGGTTCGGAAGGCCCGGGCGCCATGCGCGCGCTACTCGCTACCCCCCCAAGACCCGCCACATCTCGCTCGGCGTGTCTGAGGGCAGCGGCACGTCACGCCGCCCGAGGCAGCTCTCTGCGCGTGAGAAGCTGCATATCTCGCCCGCGGTGGCGTCCCACATGCGGCGGTTCGCTCTCTCTCTCCCCTCTCAAATTCACGGCGTGCCCCGGCGCGTGATCTGAGGCGGCCTCGGGGGAGGAGGCGTGCGGCAGCCGCGCGCACTCCTCGGGCTGCGCCTCGGCAAGGCCTGCGTGTGGCAGTCGCGCGCGCTCCTCAGGCTGCGCCTCGGCAGGGCCTGCGTGTGGCAGCCGTGCGCGCTCCTCGGGCTGCGCCTCGGCCGGGCCGGCGTGTGGCAGCCGCACGCACTCCTCGAGCTGCGTCTCAGCAGGGCCTGCGTGTGGCAGCCGCGAAGGGTCGCCGTGGTAGCCTCGTGGTGCGGTCGCCGTGGCAGGGGTGCGCTCGTGGCGCTCGCCTAGTCGCGCGGGCGCTCGCCTCGTGGCGCGGTCGGCCAGCTGTGCCGCTGCCCCGGCGATCAACTGGCAAGGCTGCGCTCGTGGCTCTCGGCTGGTTGCGCGGCGCCAAAAGCGCTCTATCAACTGTGCCGCTGCCCCGGCGCTTAGCTGGCAAGGCTGTGCCGGTGGCGCCCAGCCCCAATAGCGCTCGGTCGACTATGCTGCTTCCCTAGCGCTCAGCTAGCAGGGCTACTCTAGGGGTGCTCGGCTGGCTGCGCAGCGCGCCTATAGCACTCGGCCGACAATGCCATCGGTCTGGCGCTCGACCGGCTGTGCTCGTCGTGGCGCTCACTTGGTCGCGCGGCGCCTCTTAATAGCGCTCGGTCGACAATGCCGCTACCCTGGCACTCAGGTAGCAGGGTTGCGCCCCCCTGGCGCGGGCGCCGTGGCTGCGGGGCGAGCCTCCTGGCGTGGACGCCGTACATATGTACCAAACATGTACGTGTGATAGGTACATGTGTACTAATGCTGTACCAATGTATAACTGCATATGGGGTACATGTGCACCAGTAATGATAATTTCAATAAGTACATATGTACCCGGCCTAAGTACATACCGGCAGTGTAGCGTACCCCGTGTGTCCCAACTGTAACATACAACGGTAACAATTAACGGTAGCATCCAACGGTAACATGAGTACATATGCGGTACACATGTACCCGTCAATGGGCACATTTCGGGTACATGTGCCAGAGGTGATAGGTGCATGCATTCATGGATGTGTGTACCCGGCATGTACCCGTTGCTGCGTCATGTCGGGTACGCGTGCCTCGCCGCGAGTATATGACGTAGAAGGTACACATGTACCCGACGTGTACTACTGTAAACCCCATTATTTGACTATTTTGGTACACGTCGGGTACATGTCGCGTACACGTTGGGTACATGCCCCGTACACGTTGGGCACATGCCTGGTACACGTCCCGGGTACATGTCGGGTACATATGCACCGGACTTTCCAAATTTTGTAGGGACCCCATCGACTACCGATACGGATACGGAGCGCAACGCTATCGGTGACTGCTCTCTGGTAAGGAGGCATTGCACGTCCTCCGGAAGAGGGTACTTGTCCTTGACCGTGATCTCGTTTATCTGGCGGTAGTCGATGACTAGGCGCAACTCCTTGGGGTTGCTTGGCTTCGGTGCCATAAGTACAGTACCGGGCAACTCCAGGGAGATGCTGATGAGCGGATAAGGTTATCGGTGACCCAGGAGTCAGAGATGAACAGCGAGACAACACCGCTTACTTCTTCTCTGACTCGGGCGACTACGGAGGCGGCTACGGAGGTGGTTACGGATACGGATATGCTCGAGTCCCCGCTACCGAACTGCGAGTCTATACCTTTGACCTCCTCACTGATCTCGGCGATTACGGAGCCGCCGGTCAGTTCAGTCAGTTTTCCTCAGTTGCCAAAACCCCTGCCATCAATGATGCAAGGACAGCAGAATCCGCAACCGCACCCTGTTACCTTGCTGAGGCGCTCCATAGGTCTCGCCGCATATCAGCCACCTTCCCTCCCAGTCTCTGATTCAGCATCTCAGGCAGATGTTCTCAGCAGAATCGAGTGTATGTATTGGGCCGTTCGGGCCGGGCCGTTCGGGCCGTTCGGGCCGTTCGGGCCCGAACGGCCCGAACGGCCCGAACGGCAAACATTCTTAACATTCTAAGATTTAGCAAATTAGGGCTCCCATACTTAAGTCCATACTTAAGGAGTGTAACGCGTCGGTCCGCGTCGACGCCTGCGTTTTCCCATACTTAAGAAAATTTTAATTTTTTCTTCATACTTAAGGAATATACACTGACTCCCCCCTCCCCCCCTAACCAGGGACTCAGGGGGTATAACCCAGTTGTATGCGAGTGTCAAACGTGCGTCAGAGAGACGAACCCAACGACAGCGCTTGACAATCGTATACGATTGTCACACGTGAGTCACGTATACGATTGTCAGAACTGTTTCCCAAGCGAATATCTTGAATGCTTGGTTCATCAAAATATACACTGAACCCATGTCTATATAAAGTATTCCTTTCATAAAATAATTCATTTCTCATGGTACCTTAGGGCACCATGCCGACTTCCCTGCGATACGGTAGCCATGCTTTGGATGTCCCGCATGCGGTGCCAATCTCTCTTCAGTTACTACAGGCCTTGTTTCCAACCCTTACCGATACTCCGATGCTTCTTCACATGCGTACAACAGAAGACGTGCAAACTGTGGAGCTCGGCACCGTGTTCCCTGATGGGGCTGTCGTACTCGTGATTGGTGGCGCCAGTTCAACCCCCGGATCTAGTGGCGTCAAGACCGGTTGTGTGAATGTCGATACTGCCACCCATGAATCTTCCCAAGCTTCAGCTTCTCCACCTCGCCCTGAGATAAAGCGAGAACATTTGGTTTGTGACTTGACCGAATCGCCTCCACCTCCAAAAGACTCAAATGAATCCACGAAAACCTCCAGCGCGGGACAACTCAAACACAAGGTCAAATCTGAATATACATCCTATACCGGACCAGCTATTCCGATAGATTTTTCACAGTCTGTTGATTTGACTCAAGATGTAGCGCCAGTTCCTTCAGAAGAGGTTGTCGACGAACTCCCAGTGCCTCTACTTCCGGGGGTACTTTATAAGCCACGTGCTGGAGTTTTCTCTCCATGGAAGGATTTCTTAAAATACGATCCGCAGACCTGGATGCGTTCTAATAACAAAAAGCTTGTCAAAGGCCGTGTTAGTAGAACTACGCGATGCGGAGGGGCTTTATCCTGTGAGAACGATGCATGTGTCGTATTTCGTACTACGGGTGAGCGTAACCGTTCCCAATTCAACGGTTCCTTCAAAAAACACAATCTGGTGTGCGCCCTTTGCAACGCTGCGCCTACTCATTCCGGCAATTGTCCGTTTGTCGTAACCGTCGCAGAAGACTCCGAAGGCAACATCCTCATGCTGTCTACCAGCCCCTTTGGACACAACCATTCCGTGCTGTCCACCGACAACCCCAGCGTGAATGAGATAAAAACGGCTAAGGCTAGGGCTGAGGAGGTTCTAAATACCGGTGGAGCGCGAAACGTGTGCCAGTTAAAACGGTCTCTACTCGCGGAAACCGTTTTTCCAAAAGACTCTTCTTTTCACCCCAGCCAGCTACCAGGCATCGCCAGGAAAATGAACGTGATTGATAAGGCAGTGGACCAGAATTTCGTTCGAGGTCGTCGACAGGATGAGGGCATGCAAGCCGTTTCCCAATGGGCTGCTAAGCACGGTAAGGGCCTACTGCAATCTTTCGCGGACGAGGGGAACATCGACAGTTTTGCTCACACGTTCGTTATGTCCAGTGTCGGAGTGGATGGAGGTGTCGATCTCGTGCGTCGCATGCACCCGAAAAGTAGCGACGACTACCTCCGCTCAGCGTACGTCCACTTGGATTTCGTGCATCGCAAGGTTTCTGGGGATTGGGTGACGATGGGGGCGCACGTGTTCTCCATTGAGGCCAACGCTCTGCTCACTATTGCCACCATGAACGTACCCAAAGACTGTACCGAAACACAGGTACTGTTTTGGACATTGGTGAAGAAGACGGTAGCAGCCGAACACCCGCGTGAGGAAGTATTATTCTACGGCTTCATGGGAGTAGATGCAGCAGGTAAGTTTAAGATCATAATTTTCAATGGGAGAGCTTGTAAGTTACACGGTTCTGACAATCGTATACGATTGTCAGCACCGTGTAAACCTACGCATGATATGCTTGGTTTTCCAGAACTGATTAATATTTGGGGCACAGGTGCTAACTGGGCAGCAATCAAGAAAGTTTGGCCAGACCAAGATGACCGTAACAATCTGGAGTGCACGTTCCATTGGGGGCAGAACTTACATAAGATCGTGAGAATCTCTTATTCCATCAGATCTCCATGCCGTGCACAAAGACCTGTTACAGCGATGGATTTACTCTACTCCCGAGGCCAAGGTGTCCTGTGAAACTGCCATCTTCGCCTGGTATGCTGAGAAATGTGGCAGGTCGAATCAGCCAAAATTGAATGCGTACTTCGTTTTCCAAATACGGCACGCGCAGCACATTCTGTCGCAATTCAAGGAACAAACCGAAGACATGACCGCCGAAATCCAACGACCGCGTGTATGCCTTGCGGAAAGCATGCACGCGAAGTGGAGATCGTGGGGGGCATACTACTCCACCTTGTTGGAGTCGGTGGAATTCGATAGCCTTATGCAGATTCGACAGATTTGCCTGGCGATGAACCGGCAGAACTCATCAAAGCACTTGTTGTGCGTGCAAGGTCGTATTCGTTCATTGGAGGATAAGTGGGTTAAAGGCGTCCTTACTCAGGCAGAGTTTGCAGATGGTCGCGAATTAATGCAAACAGTTCGTGCTGGCGCGACAGGATGGCTTCCACAGAGGGGCATCCCTGCAACGGACACGCACCGTCCAGATAAGGTAAACCATGGGGGGGTTTCGCGCAAACGCCCTGCGGAACTTCCCTCGGAAGGCGTCGCCTCCAAGAAGACGCGCACTGCCTCGGCGGTGCCACCTGCCTCTGCGGCAAGACCTACCTCGGCGGCAAGACCTACCTCGGCGGTGCCACCTGCCTCTGCGGCAAGACCTACCTCGGCGGCAAGACCTACCTCGGCGGCAAGACCTACCTCTGCGGCACGTCCGGAGCGTACTTTAGTTCGCGTTTACCCGGAAGCTGGTGGGGACTTCCAACCTTCCCTGCTTCACGTCATGCGGGCAGGCACTAACGGTAAATGCTATGGACGGAAGTCTAATGGTTCTCGTCACGACATCCCAATCGCGAAAGGGCAGCTGACTATTGGGTACACTGGAAGCTTGACCTATTATTTTCCAGCAAAAAACTTAACTCTTAAAAAGGGTCAAGTTCGCGAAGTGAGGACCACTCCCCCGATCCGGAGGATTATATTCTGCTCGTGGAAATGTGTTCAAAACCCATGGTATTGTTGTCACGTTTCGATGCCTGGACTGCCCGAGGGGGGGGCGAACAGTGTACCCAAACTTCTCGTTGCACCGGACACAAAGATCCTGGAAAGTGAGGAGACTCGTCTCTGTTCTCTTGGTGTTTGCGTTGCCTATGAGGATGTGACCCCGGAAGAGGCGCGAGGACATCTGCTGAGATCGGAGAATTCGGAGATGGACGTGGAGGAGAGACTTCGCAACGGTGTTAAGGTGAAAGCGAGTGGCAAGGGTTTCTTGACGAAGAAGATAGCGAATTTCTATACCGCGCTCCACAACATGGTTAAGACCGATAACCTTGCACTGACTCAAATCCGGAAATGTGTTCCTGGTGGTGCAACCGTCTATAACTTCCGAGTTTCTCACCCTGATTCTGATGGCCGTGAATACCTCTTGGAGTTTGGACGGGAATACCGTTGTTCGTGTCCGTGTTTTCGAGAAATGGCGAGGACCCGACCTGCTCCATGCAAGCATTTCCTTTGGCTGTACTCCGAGATATTCGAAATTCCGATCATTACGAGTGTGGGATACCTTCACGAGCCATCGCTGCTATCCTCAGAAGTTCGCAAAATACTGTCGTATTATCCTGGAATTCCGGACAACTTCGATCTCTAGTTGCTTAGCTAGAATACAAACGTAAATCTGTGATGGCATCTTATATATTTTACAGTGTATGCATTTTCATATACGTTATTCAAAACATTTTGTATACCATTGCATGTATTAGCACCCTCGTCCACATTCGAATATGATTAACCGTACGATTTCAGCTTGACAATCGTATACGATTGTCACACGTGAGAGAGACTTAGCGCCGAGATCGTGTATCCTATTGCATGTCTGACCCTAGAACCGAGGACACCCACAAAACATACAATTCAGGGTATCACATAATATCCAATTAATTGTAATAATACTATCTGCGTGCACAATAAAAATGTTGCACATACCCGATCATAAATCGTTCGCTATGATCCATCCCCCGAGCCCATCCGTTGTACTGTCGAGTTCATGTTGTTGAAGTGTTTTTCTTGTATATGTCATATATTGGCATACTTTGGCAAATAAACTCTCTTCACGGGGAACCGGATGGAAATAGGAGCGACCAGAGCGCAAATATTGATCAACAATGCGTATCACGCGTTCAGCAAGCCGGCATGTCATGTACACATCGGGGTAACGATTCAAAATTCTATTGGTTGCCGGCGCGTTTGATAAGCTATCGATGGCCCACACCCCAGCGTTTGACAGGTCATCGTAACGGAACAACACACTGATATTTACTAACGGAACATTGGGCACATGGAGCATGGAAACGAATGGGGAGCAGGTATCATCGCCACATCGAATCTGCCATTCCAAGATGGGAAGTGAGGACGATTCTGATCTTTCAGTCGAATTGAATCGGACATGTAAAACATGTTCGTGGGGGGACTCGGGCAGTGGGGTTAAAAGAATGGTGTCCAGCGCGAACATTTTGAGGTGGTCCGCGATTAATTTCGGAGACATGCACATTCCGCTAGGAGCCACCATTTCAGGATACTTTTGATGAAACATGCTTTGTAGGCGTAGGAGGGAGACATGGGCTCGGTGAATTAAGAGACGAAGGTTGGCGTCTTCCATAAAAAAATGTAGGCGGTAAGAAGAGAGCGGGTGATAGCGTTGCCGCAAGGGACTAGCCCAACACTTAGCGCGGGTTGCGCACGCCCGATTATTGTATCATTGAACTGTACGCAGACACATCTTATTCGGCAGAGATTCCCGAGATACATACATAACGGTTCATTGGAATGATCAGGTCCGTAAGGAATGGCCTGAAAGATTTTTAACAAGACGTTGTTCGGAAGATGCATTATGTGTCAAAAAAAATGACGTTTATCTATTACTTCAACCCCTTATATTTCGAAACAGCCGAAGGGCACTAGCTTCGACACTCAGACTCACGTGTGACAATCGTATACGATTGTCAAGCAGTTGCACTAGGTCATACCCACACTGCGAGTATGGAATGATGAGAACGCTGTATACGGAAGTAGCGAAAATGGTAGCTGTGTGGAGGATGCAGGGTATGAATAAAACACTACTTAGAACTAACAATTATTTTCTTAAAATAATTGTTACAATTATCATGTTCTTAGAAGCCAAAGTCCAAGTCCTCGTCAGGCATATCCGCCGCACAGTTGCAAGCTCCTAAATATTGCTCTATACTCTCACCGCGCTGCTCCGGTAACAATAAATCATTTATCTTGTCCACAGGTATTTTCAGATTTCTAGGCGTTACCCACCTCCCCGTCCAAGGGTTCCTGGAGGGAAATCGATCGAGATGCATCAAGGTAAAGAATAGGAAAAACCGAGTTCGGCGTACATAACGGTATCCTGCAGAGATTTCGTCCAAGTCCCAATTTCCCTGAATGATAGGCCTTTCGCAATGCACATATACGTTTTCCGCATTACAGTTTACGCAAGGTGTATAACCGAAAATGGACACATTATTTATCATATCTTCATCCTCATCAAAACCATCTAACCAAAGCAAGACGCGCTCAACCTGCCGTGTCAACGCCATTTCTCAGGAAGTTATTCTTGAACGCGAAAACAAATGATTAAAACTCGCTACAACACGTCTTAAGTAGGCCAAAAACTCAACCAGTGATAGATCCTGAGATTAACTGCATGTTGGCCGAAGTCCTCCCAGTCTTCTTCAGCTTGCTGCCGCGCTTGCCGCCACAAGCGGAGAATTAAACGGTCTTCAGGAACCCATTGGGCTTGTTGTAACTGGCAGTCGCGAAACGTAAAAGTATCGAAAGGCCATATCCAATACTGCAATATTCCAATATTGGGCATACTGGTGAGGTAGTCTAAGGGGCGGGTTGTGGTTCTATGTGACGAACGCAGATGTGTGCAAATGACCTCCGGTTGCAACTCCTCCAATATATATATTCTAAAACTCTTGGACGCGCCGATACGTGTATGTGAAGCACACCTGACACCCAGACTCACGTGTGACAATCGTGTACCATTGTCAAGCAGGTACACTAGGTTCGACAACCAAACTCACGTGTGACAATCGTATACGATTGTCAAGCTCTGTCGTTGGGTTCGTCTCTCTGACGCACGTTTGACAACATTCGTAGTCCCTGGTTATGGGGGGAGGGGGGAGTCAGCGTATATTCCTTAAGTATGAAGAAAAAACTTAAATTTTCTTAAGTATGGGAAAACGCAGGCGTCGACGCGGACCGACGCGTTACCCTCCTTAAGTATGGGCTTAAGTAGTACCGTTAAGAAAAGGCGCCTTGATCAGAATGTGCGAAGGAGGGAATCTCGATCTAGGAAGCGTTTAGACTTGGGCAAGGACGCGGTGGAGGTCTATGCGCCTCAAGCACGGGGGAAATCGACGCTGGGTCCCTTAGGCGCCACAGCAGCCTCCGCAGGAGCCTCAGCGGTGGGTTGTCCGGTGCCTGATGGAAGTAAAGCACACTGGAACGACAAGCTCAAGGAGCTTTTCATGAACAAGCCGCATCTTATTGGTGGGGCGCTCTCGAACTTTGTGCGCACCTTACCCGCGGAAGAGAAAGAAGCTGTGCGGCTAAGATTTCTGTCAGAGGAGGATCGCGTAGGAGGAACGATCGTGTCGAGCTTGCGGGCATCGTTCGCCGCTCTAGCTGGCTATGGTTCCAGGCAGAACGCTGCCACGCGCATGGCGGGCGCAGCGATGGTATTTGGCAGAGACGTGGAGGGTGTTGAGGGTGCTGTTGCAAGCATCTTAGCGATAAATGTGAAGGTGGTGAAGGATGGACTCGTTGGGCACCGCAACTTGCTGTTGGGAGCTGCCCTTGGGACAGCGCAACGGCTTAATGCCGGTCTTCTGGCAGGGTTGGTCCTGGAAAACCTGCACATGGCCAACCGTGCTATAAGCGCGGAGCTGACCCACAAGATCCAAGCCTTCTGGCTGAGTGCTGGGATCAGTCGGGTGTCCACGTGTAAACGGGACGTGATCCAGCTGCGGCATATTGATGGAAGCGTGGAGAAGGTGTCGAAGCAGTGGTTGGAAATGACACAGTTGGAGGTGTTCCGCAAGTTCAAGAAGAAGTTTCCCGCCGAAAAGATCGAACTCCGATCTTTTGAGACTCGGAAGCCGAGGCAAGTGCAACGACTCACCCGAAGGGACACCATTTCCTGCTGCTGCAGGTACCACGAGGATATGCGGTTGGTGGTGGAGGCGTATGCTCGTTTCCAGGAGGTGGGCCACTCCGGCTGCAAGTGCACGGACGCGTCGTGTTGCCCTCGCGTTGGAGGCCTTCGGGCACGGCTGTCTGCCCGTAAACCATTTCCTGCTTTCCCGGACTTCAAGTGTGGTCGAGTGGAGGTGGGACGGTCAACCTCCGGTTTCACGGCATCGCTGCTGTGTCCAAGACAGCGGTCGAACGGAGAGCACGAGGACCACCACGACATGCCCTGCTTGGAGGGTTCTTGCAAACGGTGCGGGGGGCTGCAAAACTGGTCGTTGTGTCCGGCGGCGGTTTCCAACACTGCCACGCTGGACTGGCACACCTACGAGAACGTTCATATCGGAGTGGACGAGGACGGGAAGAACAAGCACCGGGTGCAGTTCGTCCAAAAGACGACCACTGCTGGTGAGCTGCTTGCAAAACTGCAAGCTCTGCTCCTTGGCCACGCCCCAGGGGAGTCCCCAAATTGTGTGTGTTCGGGCACGTTTGTGCGGAAAGCGGCGGACGGGAGTTGGAGGTTGGAGAAGTTGGTCGGTGTGCCTGCTGCCCAACCGTGTCGGTTTTTGAAGCCGTATGCCTACCACTGTTTCATGGCCACGCACTCCATGACAATGTTCAACAAGTGCAAGGCGGGCTTGCCTTTGGGGCACTGCCTCATATTGTTTGACTTCAGCGAGAACCACGCTCTGAACATTCCCAGGGCGATTCAGTCGTTGCACTGGATAGTGAAGCAAGCAACGCTGCTGTGTTGTGTGTTATGGCGGCACGCGGTTGGTTCCGTGGATGGTCAGACTTCCACCGAGGCCAACCCAATAATAGTGAAGGACCTGATCTACCTCATTAGCGACACCTTGCCGCACTCCCACCGAGGTATCCAACATATGAGGAAACTTATCGTCAGTGAGTACTTCGTGAAGAGAGGTATACCTCTCCCCAAATTCATGCATGAGTGGGCGGATGGTAGTGCGGCACAAAACAAATGCGCAACCGCATTTGCCGACGTGGTGGAGAGCGGGCGGTAAGAGTCGGCAGAGTGGCCCCGAGGGCTTGGCATCCCGACACAGCGCAACTTCTTTGAGACGTCGCATGCACGAGGTGAGCAAGACGCGATGGGAGTAGCGGCGAAGCATGAGGCGAGCTTGGCGGTGATGTCCACAACCGACAAATGGCATTGTTAAATACTGGACGCCAAAAGCTTGTACGAGTTCTGCATGGAAAGGTTGCAAAAGCCGAAGGATAGCGCTCGCGACAGAGGTGTTCAGTTCGGGCAAAGATTTTTCTTTCTGGTTGACGGCAAGGACGTGGACATCGCTAGACCTGGGTTTGACACGGTTGACCGGACTTTGGCGTTACACTCGGTGCGTGCAGGGGTGGGGTTGTTGGTGGGCTTGAAGCGGGACCGACAATGCTATTGCGATTATTGTTACGCGCAGTGCGCGAAGGCACAACCTGACACGGAGGGTTGCCTGTACCGGAGTCACGTGGACAGCTGGGAGCAGTTCACCTTGACTGAGGCAACCGAATCTGATGCCCGGCGCACCAGAACAAGAGTCGCGGAGGCCCGCGATGACGTGAGTGTGAAGGTTGCACGAGGAAACACTTTTGCAAGGCTGTCGGGGGGCGATCCTAATCACCCCTACTATTTGGTGAAGGCGTTGAGCGAGGTGAAGCAGGTGATCAACGCGGATGGGATGCGAGACGACTACTACTCGCCTGGTGGGGAGGGCGTAAATGCTACACCGGGGGAATTTGTCGTTGAAGGCCGATTCTATGAGTGGGCGGATGAGGAAAGCTGCGAGGAGTACTACATAGACACATCCAAGAAATGTCTGACATATTCGCATCATGTCGTGTGTGTGGAAGTGACAATGACCAGACGCAAATACCGCGGTAAGGAGTTTTATAGGTTGACCGATGCTGAGCACCAGCGCATCCTAGGGTTGTTGTGAAGAAGTATAACTATCAAAGCAGGATAGATCACTAGAATCTTAGAACCCAAACAACACCATGCTGAATAGCATCTAGTCTCGGCGTGTTGTGCATAACGCCCAACAGGGCCCACGCAAAATATGCCAACATAACAAGGATTCTGTAATCGATTTGGGTAAATTTCAAATTGCGAGTCCCATCAGGAGTGTTTAAGTGATATGTGAAAAACCTCATTTCCACGATTGTGTGCACGCCACACGCGCCGAGTGGCGTGGAACGCCAAAACAGGCCCGCGACAGGCCGTAACAGGCAAAAACATCGATTTCTGTTGAAATTTGGGCCAAAAAAATATTTTTTCAAAAATTTCAAATTGCGATTCCCATCAGGAGTGCTTAGGTGATATGTGGAAACCCTCATTTCCACGAATATGTGCACTCCACACGCGCGGAGTGACGTAGAACGCCAAAATAGGCCCGCGACAGGCAGAAATAGGCAAAAAAATCGATTTCTGTTGAAATTTGGGCAAAAAAAATATTTTCAATCCAAATTTTAAATTGCGATTCCCATCAGGAGTGTTTAAGTGATATGTGAAATCCCTCATTTCCACGAATGTGTGCACTCCACACGCGCGGAGTGGCGTAGAACGCCAAAGCAGGCCCGCGACAGGCCGAAACAGACCAAAAAAATCGATTTCTGTTGAAATTTGGGCCCAAAAAATATTTTTTTCCAAAATTTCAAATTGCGATTCCCATCAGGAGTGCTTAGGTGATATATGAAAACCCTCATTTCCACGAATATGTGCACTCCACACGCGCGGAGTGGCGTAGAACGCCAAAACAGGCCCGCGACAGGCCAAAAGAGGCATCCAGACGGTCAGCTTAACCCCCTGCAAGTCCCAGTAAGACTGTGGCAAGTGGTTAGTATCGACTTCGTCACTGGGCTGCCCCGCACAGAGCGAGGGTACGACGCGTTTGCTACCTTCACGGACAAGTTGTCCAAGATGGTGCACGTAGTCCCCATGCTTTACGCTGACAGCTCAGCTGCACAGATCGCGCGCATGTATTTCGACCAAGTGTGGCGTTTGCACGGCGCTCCCATGAAGATCGTCTGTGATCGGGACTCCCGCTTCAGGGATGAGATGCATCTCGAGCTACATCGGTTGATGGGAGTCCAGGTTGCCTCTACCACGCCGTACCACCCACAAGGTGATGGGCAGGCAGAGCACACAAACCACACGGTCGAACGCATGTTGCGCGCGTATGTCGACGCCAACCAGCACGATTGGGATTTATGGTGTACCCCGGTCGAGTACGCCATTAATGACTCTCGTTCCGCCGTCACGGGATTCACCCCTTTTGAACTGACGTATGGTCACGCTCCGGCCTCTCAGCTGGACTTCTTCGTGGAGGCAGCACTTGCATCACGGAGAGGCCGAGCTAAGGGGGGGAGGGGCGCAGCAGTAAAAAAGGGTACAGCCCACGAGACAGCCCGCCAATTTGTTCGCCAGTTGCAGCTCGCTAGGGAGAAGCTGCTCTTAGCTCAGCAGCAACAGATCGCCCAGTACGACGCGCGACACAAGTCCAGGAGTTACGCAGTAGGCGATGAGGTTTGGGTGGATGCCACGCACCTCACCCAGCCGGGCGACCGCGGGTTGCACAAGAAATTGCTTAAGAAGCGCCTTGGCCCCTTCGGGTGCTGGAAGTCTTTCACAGCGACAGGCAGATGGCCCTTCCCGCGAGCGATAGAGGCGCACCGTCGGCCTATAGGTTGCAGACGCCTAAGCAGTGGAAAGTGCACGATGTGTTTACCGTGGACCGGCTTTCGCCAGTAGAGTCGGGCAGCCGCTTCGTTGAGAGAGCTAAGGAGATTCCCCCTCCTCCGTTGGACGTCAGCGGGCGCAAGGAAACCCACGTCGAGAGGGTGGAGCGTTCGCGCACGCGCCAGCGTCAGGGCAGGAGGTGGACAGAGTACCTGGTCAAGTGGACAGGAATGCCCCGCAGTGAGAACGAGTGGAAGACCCGAGAGGATCTGGAGTGGGACGGAGCCGGCAGGCCCGGTGTTCCCAACCGAGCGTTGTTGGAGTTTGAGAGGATCGAGGCTAAGAGAGTGGAGCGAGAGAAGCTTAGGGTCCGTAAGAGACGCGACGAGTCCGCAGGAGCGGTATGGACCACGCTATCGGAGGAGCTCAAGGTAGACGGAGCAATGCCATGGGTGCCAGAGGAGAGGTTTGATGAGGAAGTAGGAACTTTCGCGAGAGTATCTGCTCAGAGCACCCTGCCGCCAGTCAACGGAGCCGCAGCACTTGAGAAGGAGCCAGTCGGCCAGTCTAAGATTCTCGTATTGTTTTGTGGGACCGGGTCAGTCGAGAGGCAGTTCACTAAGCAATTTCCCAACAGCGAAGTAGTTGCCGTAGACATTCAGCCCAAGTGGGGCCCCACACATTGCGAGGATATCATGCGATGGGACTACCGACAGTTCAGACCAGGACACTTCGACGTAGTCTGGGCTAGCCCACCTTGCACAGAGTACAGCCAAGCGAAGACGGTAGGCATCCGAGATTTGCGTGCTGCGGACAGGCGAGTTCGTAGGACATTGGAGATCATCCGGTACTTGAGGCCCGAAGCATACTTCATTGAGAACCCGAGGGGAAGAGAGCCCCACGGGTTGCACACGCGTCGCTGCATGAGCAATCTACCAGCTCCGCACCTCGTCACGTACTGCAAATACGGGACCGCATACAGGAAGCCCACGCACATCTGGACCAACGTTCCGTTGCGCACACCCTTGCGAGTGTGCGATTCCGATACGCCTTGCGAGTTCTTCCGGCAGCACGGTAGGCACGAGAAAGTAGCGCAAGGAGGGCGCGCGATGAGAGCCGGAGGTGTGTTTGCGAAGGGCATGGGAGCGCGAGAGAATTTGTATGGGATTCCATCAGCACTGTTAAAACAGCTTTTCCACAACCTGACCCTACATGAAGAGGTGCATGCGTTCCTGTCTGAACTGCTTGTCAGGGAGGATCTGAGCGAGATGAGCGTTTTAGTCCAGTCAGCTGTTGTTGAGAGTGACCCGCCCGAGTTTGAGCCGGAACCGATAGCGTTAGCGGGAGTGCGAGCTGAGGTGACGATCATACCTGAGGGCGGATGGGAATCTGACGCGAGTGGTCTTAGCGATTGAGAGCGTTGGGGAGCGTCGGGAAGAGCGGTGGCTCCAGCCTTGGCGAGACCAGGCGGCAGGTGAGAACCTGGGTAATCCATCCGAGAGAGCAGTGGCTCTAGCCTCGGCACAGCCAGGCAACAGGTGGAAATCTGTATAATCCATTTGAGCAGTGGCTCTAAGCCTTGGTATGACCAAGCGGCAGGTGAGAACCTGGATAATCTATCCAAGCGAGCAGTGGCTCTAGCCTCGGCGCGACCAGGCAACAGGTGGAAATCTGTATAATCCATTTCACGAGAGCATTGGCTCCGGACCTGGCACGACCGGGCAGCAGTTGGAGATCTGGGTAAAAGCTCTAGCACTCCGAGGAGGCGGTGAAGGTTTAAAACCTTTCCTCCGGGCCGGCATCCCGAGAACTGTCAGGTAATTGGCAAACCTATTGTCATCCCCTGTAAGTGTACCGTGTTGGGAGGTTTAAAACCTTGAGCGTGGTAATGGATGTGAGACCTTGAGCCTTGGGGGAGCCTGGTAGTGCAGATGGCAGACCGGTGAGAGGCCGACCCTTGTGCTTAAGAGGTCGATCTCCTTATTGCGGTGTGTCTTGGGAAGTGTAATGTCATCCCAGACAACAGGCGGCTGAGACCTGTATAATCATTCAGAGCAACAGTAGAAGATCTGTATAAAAACTTTACTGGTCCGACGTGGTCAGCGTGGACGTGACCTTCCCTAAGGGGGGGGGAGTTGTGCTAGGAGGCAAGCACAAGAGCAAGAAAAACGGCTAAGTATAAAACGCAAGAGTACTCAGTACGGAGTACAGTAGGACCGATCAGAATGATGTTGATGTGAGGTGCCTAGCCTGTTGTACGGAGTACTCAGTACAGTTGAGTTATGGAAAGAGTTCCTGAATGTATAAGAACTCTAAGTGTAACCCGTTTCGGGGAGATGAACTGAACTGAACAGTATAACATAAAAGTAAAGAGCCGTAACTGCTGTATATTGTGTATTGAAAGCATGCACTGATAGCAAAAGCATAACTATATAGATTTACGAAACCGAAGTCTTGTAGTTGACCAAGCGTAATCATACCTCGTGCGGTCGTTTAATAAGTGTAGATAGTATAAGTCCGAAACCGTAAAGAAGAGAAGAAGCCAAGGTGTAGACTCCTACACGCCAGCATTGTTCTCCGACGCGCCTTGCTCACCGTCTTGACGCATTGTCGTAAGTCGGCAAGGATCTAGACTTCCACAGTAACGTTAAAATGTGGGGTAAAGATTTGCAGTGTGCCGCACTAAGAATTTCTCCGCGAGGAATTTCTTGTGAAGTTCTTTTGCGAAGGCAAAACATTAGAGCTGCGGATTCCCACGGGCGGAACTCCTAAATACTGTCGTGTGTAAAGCCTTTATATCTAACTCAGCTGCTGATTTCATCTAACGGCTCAGGAAACTCTGATCGATCTACCGGCCCAGAAACCACTAAAATTCCGCAGGCTCTAATCTAACCAAAATAACATGGGGCTACTCCCACTATCATCACAGCGCGCCCTGATAGGCTCGTCACGTCACGACAACATGGAGAGCGCAACAGGAGAAACCTACGCAAGAAAGCTGCGCTAAAAGGTCATGCTTGCGGAGAATCAGCCGTGGCCCGGACGGTGGTGGTGGCAGCGGGGGTGGTGGTGATACTATGACGGTGAGGTATGAAGTCGGAGCTGAGGGGGCTAGGGGAAATGGCAAAATGAAGGAGGATACAGACGGTGTGGGAAGGGGAGGGAGGGAGGGAGGGAGGGTGGGTGGGTTGGGAGGGAGACTTTACTGTCGTTTACTATCGATAGCTGTAGGCAAGCACCACAAGATGATCGGGCATGATCGACGATGAAGCGATTAATCGATATTTATACACGATATGCATAGCCTTGATGATCTTCACGCCCTTAACGCTGTCGACTCTCGCGACGAAAGCTGCGTAGTGCAGATCTTTATAACTCAACTCCAACGATCGATCTTGCATGGCGAGGAGCTCGCTGGCTCCGAACTAGACTATATGAAAAGCGCGAAGTCCTTCTGCCTTCATCTGGGTGACTTAGCCAATATTTTGCAATTTCATGTGACAAAACCGAGAATCGGGATCGGCTGACCGTATGCGTACCCTGCAAGTGCTGTCAGCGCCCATACTAACATAGTCTGTCAACCTAGTACAACACACTTCATGTACATCCCTTGCTCCTTATTATTCCGTCCTTTGCTACAAATATGAGATCTCAAGAAATTTTCTAAAAATGCTCATAGTATTTCTCGGGGAAATTCCAAAAGCATTTATTGTCGTCTATGAAGGTTCAAGTAAACAATTATTTTATATTTCATCTCACCATTAGGGTTGTCACTCGTTAGATGCCGGTTGGAAAGACAAAAAACTCCGGCTTGCAACGCCGTTGCCACGATGAGCTTGCGCGCCAGCGTATCCATTGGCGTAGGTCGATAGGCGAATTCGAAGTACACGCTGGTCGTTATGCCGACCCTAAGTCGAATCACAACGATCGTACCCATCACATGACATGGCACTTACACAGCCCCCCGATAGTGAGGAAAGTAGCGTGGGTGAAGTGGAAGAAAGTGTTTCACTACAGCGGTTGCAACAATATGGGCGATGATGCGGTCTCGTGTACTAATCTGGGAAACCGCATGGTCGTTGATAGCCCATATTTCGAGAGGTCGTGTCAATAGCGTACAGCATCAAATAAGGTGAAGCTGATGACTTCTAATGGCTTGTTCACGCTAGCAGTAGACCCGCATATAAACATAAGTACGATACCAACATACTATGCATTCTGTATTTCCCGGTGGGTCCTTCATCATATTAAGTGCTATATTTTATTGAGTGCTCTTGTCATTGGTCTTTGTTAAGCAAATTAAGACGACGAGCAAGGAAGGTGGTTGAGGATGGATACAACGCTCCATCATCTGGACTGTAGGATTCACGGCCACGAGAGACAACCTCCAAAAGCACTAATACCCAACGCACACCTGCGATAATCCCCAACCGCAACCATAAGGCACCTGCAGTGTGCGTCACAAAGCCACACATAGCGGCAAAGTGCCATGCATAAATGGAGCTGAAACCAGGACTAAGTATTGAACAACCTCGCAGGCCCAGGTAATGAAGTGAAGGGCGGATCGGGGATCATTTTCATCGAAGCCATTCAGCCGTAACGAATGGCCATACAAAGGGCCTACACTGCACCTAAGAAGCGGGTTTTATACGAGCGGTTTGCATGCCATAATGTGCTATCATCACTGTATAGTCTCATCAACCACATGGAGTGGCACATGTAGAGAAAGTTCAACCGTGAAGACTCAGGCATGAGCGTGACGAGCTGGGCCATTTCTCATTTCTCATGATTGATGAATCTTAGAAATTGCTGAGCGGTGCCTGATTTCCCAATACTAACAACTACATGGTGCTCGCACAGGACGGAGTGGGGGTTTAGTGGCATTTACAGTGTTGTGCATGAGTAGGGTAAGTTGGGAGTGCCATGTATGGCGAACGGCATGGTGCAGGAGTAGAAAGAGGTTGCATGGCTTACCATACAATGCGAGGGATCCCGTGACGAGGGGAAGGACAGCATCCTGGGACAAGGTTGGATGCAGCAACACATTGTAGTAGTGCGGGGGCTCAAGCCATGCGGCACACTGTGGGTCATTTAGGAGAGCGGCTGCGTCCGGGAGGGAACCACAGGCTCGGTTTGTGAGCACTTGGGCTCCTGCCGTGCCCGTCGCCACCACTGTGGTAACCCCGTGTGGCAACCCCCACATCGACACTGCTTCAGTGGCACCGTGGATAGATCGAGACTCAGAAGAAGAAAAGTGGCATGCAACGGTACCCAAAGAGAACTGCTAGGCGCAGAGATGCCCACACAAATGCATTTGCAGCACGCCGCAGTACGAACCGGGTCACAAGAGGAAGACGCCTACTAGATACATAGATGCGACACAGATGCATCTGCAGCAAATGTTCCTAGTGACTGGGTCAGAGTAGGGCGACCCCTATGATGATCAAGCTAAGCATCCATATACATTTGTCCCCCGCACCTGTTGCTCCCCATCGCCAAGACAACCACGCTTTTTCAAGCGATCCCCCCTCTGCTGCTCCTTCCTCTATGCGCTCGGAGATATCCGTCCACCACCAGAGGGACAGGGGCACCGCTACATTGGACCCAAGTGCGGTGGCATAGCACATAGGGGACTCGCAGATGGCAAGGTACACGGTGAAGAGGAGCAAAGAGCACGCTTGCCAATAGGCCAGGTTGGCGCGCACGACCGGGCCGTTACGCCCGCGCAAGGCTGCCACAAACAGCCACTGCGGCAGCACCACATTAAACAGCACAGTTCCTGTTATGTGCTCCCGACGCATCTGCTCAACAGGCGATCAAGTCTGAACCAATGGGACGATGTGCCATGCACCCTGCGAGACTGGAAAAACCTCATGTGCAGTGTGGGTCCACATGCTGAAACTCAAACTGTTGTATGAACTGCCGGCACAGAGAGCCAGGCACCCTAAGCAGAGGTAACACCCTACGTCACGAAAGAAGCAATTGTGCATTCCATGTTTTCAACCCAGAGCCCGAGAAGATGGAACAACCTAAACCGCAACGCATTAAGTCCGCCATGAATCCCAGAACCGTACATAGTGGAAAGGCCCTATCCCCATTCTCAAAGCAATTGTGATCCGCAATGCACCCTCCAGAACCCTGCCTACTCGAAACACCCGAAACCCCAAGTGTATCCAGATGACGGCAGAATCCTGAATGGTCTTCAAAGCGCATTTACACCGCACCTGTAAAGGCTGCATATACAACGACGCGGAGCGACCCGCTCGTATCCGGGTTCAGAGGCGCAAGAAACTCTTCCATTGAAGCAAAGATGCTGGCGTGCGCGGCTCCAGGAGCGATGGTAGTGCCCCATGCCACTGTCAGCGTGCCTGTGACATGCAACGGCGTTTGCAAACCCCCCCCGGATATCCTCGCTGCCCTCGAACGCCCTTGATATCTGCTCGGTAGGACACCCTGGGTGCCTTCGAACCCCTTGCTTGCGAGTCACGGGGAGCGGTCGCTACTGGTCGGACTGATGCTGAGGTATGTTTTGATGCTGGGAGCTGGCCGTTAGGCGGCCTAACGTGGAGTCAGTATGTGGCCATATTGAGTTCTCTTACTCGCCAGGATGATACCAACAGCATCCCTACGTGTTGGCGTGTTACAAGACGGGATAAATGGGCAGTTTGCGGAGACGTGTCCTGGGAGAGAGAACGCCAAATATGATTCGGCTACATTTGAAAAAGTGGTTTTTACACTCAGCACCAGTGGACAGAATTTCGCATCCCAAGGCATGCAACACGATATTGCAAGTTCAACTGACACCATCGAAGCAGGAAAATTATCAAACTCGCACCTAGGATTGATGGCCACAGTCCACAACGTGCACTTTCACCGTCTTGCGCTTCCTCCGACATCTGGAAGCCATCCCCTCCCCTCTGAAGCCACATCAAGGGCCTTCCTCAGTTGGAAGCCCTCCCCTCCCCTCTGAAGCCACATCAAGGGCCTTCCTCAGTTGGAAGCCCTCCCCTCCCCTCTGAAGCCACATCAAGGGCCTTCCTCAGTTGAAGCCCTCCCCTCCCCTCTGAAGCCACATCAAGGGCCTTCCTCAGTTGGAAGCCCTCCCCTCCCCTCAGAAGCCACATCAAGGGCCTTCCTCAGTTGGAAGCCCTCCCCTCCCCTCTGAAGCCACATCAAGGGCCTTCCTCAGTTGGAAGCCCTCCCCTCCCCTCTGAAGCCACATCAAGGGCCTTCCTCAGTTGAAGCCCTCCCTCGCCTCAGAAGCCACATCAAGGGCCTTCCTCAGTTGGAAGCCATCCCCTCCCCTCAGAAGCCACATCAAGGGCCTTCCTCAGTTGGAAGCCTCTTCCCATCTCTTTGAACCGTCAGCGAACGTCCGGCATAACTGATCAACGAGCCCGTTCTGACAGAAGAAACGTGCACGTGACTATGGCGCGAGGCCTGCGCGCTTCACAGTATTCAAAGCGCAATGATAGCACAGCTATAAAGCATATATTGCATCGCAGCGCAAAGGTACGGGCGGCTTACATGTTGGAAATACGTAGGTTTTTTCCAAAAGCCGCCTTGGGAATCACGGCGTGAACCTGCTGTCGTTGGTTCGGGCCGTTTATCACTGGATACAAGGACGGCACAATGATCAGTACATCACGGCAGCTACTTCCAAGCTTCTTCACGCACTCATAGAATCCCTAGCCGATGTGAATGGCCGAACGAAAGGTTAAAGAATAATTTCCAAAAGTGGCTTGAGCAACTTTGAACCGACTTGAGGGACTGCTGTGCTGACTCGGTCAGGAAAGATACACTCGATCCAGAACATGCACACGTGGGCGGACGGCCCTCCCTTGAGGCAAGAAAACTGAGTTGGCGAAGATGACGGCTCTCGGTCGAGAATTCGCGCAGCGCTCCTTCGAGGCTTTCAAAAGGCGACAGAATGGTAGTATTCCGGAGAGAAATACCTTTTAGCGCATGGTGGTCGTGGGAAGCAACTGACAGAACGCGCTGGAATAGTTCGCTTGGGAGTGGCAAAGCGCGCAGCTCTCGAGGCGCGGTCGACTGGTAAGCTCACACGGTTACAAGATACAGGTTTCACGCTACAGGTCATCTCGTCACGATCCTCGAGTGGACAAACAGTTTTGAAAATCGCCTCTTCCTGCAAGCAATGCTTCAAGTTGGTTGCCCCTTACGTCTGAAGTTGCATACCACAGCGTGGTCACGGAGGACGCGAAGTTTGTGCGGCAAGTGAGGGTCTCCAAACCGAAGCTTGGTGCGGGCAAAACGAGAGTGAGAGATTTTGCCCTGTTCACCCTTTCGTTTGTTTGGTTTGGTTGTCTGTGGACTGATGATCGCAATGATTTATTAACCGCCTGTTCCTTGTTTCTGGTGGAAGCCGGTGCGCTGCAAAGGCGATTCGCAACGGCGTGACACGATAGATGGATAGGGTTAAGGGTAAGGGTTTGTGACACCTGAGAAGTCATGTCTCACGTCAGTCGAGCGATCATACGATGATAGCACGATCGGTGGTCTTCAGCTTTCTACGCGTACGCGTGTCGGTATGACATATGACGAGTTCATGAAAGACATCTGAGAGTCTGCAAAGTGCAAGTCGCCAATTGCAAGCGAAGGAGCAGCAGGCTAGCAAGCTATAGTACCAACGAAATCCAAATCAAATACCACACGCACCAGCTACAGTACTCGTTAGCTCTTCGTCCATGTGAGAAGGAAGTGCGCTTGTGAAAGCACGCCCCCCCTAGACCAGTGGAGATCGCGACTCCATCGAACCTCAAAAAGCGTGGATCCACTCCGATAGCCCAAGTGATGGTGGAGCTCTGTCCGTGAACGTAGCTTCGCGAGGAAATCATTTTGTCTCGCAACAATACCACTTTTAGTGCACGGGGCTGCCTTCAAGTCCTTATGGCTCCTCACACACGGACCTCGCACGCGGGCATAGCTTCTGTTGCCACGTTTTCTTTTACGCGCCCCTTCTTACCAATTTACCCTTTGCGTTCGAAATTCAGACAACATCGGCCGTTCGTTTCTCAGCTCCTGCGTAGTGAACAAGTGAAACCTGATGCGACTGGCAGCCGCAGACTTGACTCCACATGTCGAAGGCAAACGACCTCTTGGGCGTGCCTCGTTTCCAGTCGCGCTCGTCGAAGTCTGAGAACGCGTGCGCAGAACGCACAAAGTCCTCTGGACATATTTGATGAGGCAGGTCCCGATGATTTTCAATATTTGGACGAGGAGGAGGATGTTGACGACGACGACGACGACGACGACGACGGCGACGAGGAAGTTGACGATTATAGCGAGGAAGCTAATGGCGACAGCCAGAAGGCGGAAGGTATAAATGACATCGATGATGCTTAGGTTCGCACGCTTTAGTTGATATACCAGACTCATCCGATCCCGTTTTTGAGCCGAGTCAGATTCCTGCGTATTACATGTCCCGCATTTGAAAACCCACCGGTAAACGATTCGTTTCATGTATCTAGGCTGGACTCGCGCTGTCTCCTTTGCAGACAGCACGCACGTTTTTGTCTGCTGTTGACCGTACAGCGAGAGTGCTGAGGTTTTCACTCACTTTTCGCAATTATGATGAGAAAGAATGACCCGGAAGACTCGCTGTTATGGTGTTTCACCTGTTCGTTTGAACCGCCAACACATGCTTCGGCAGGGGCGACGCGGACCGGAACTCTAGTTGTAGGGTCTAACACTCACTGCGAATCCTCACGGAATTTTCTTTGCGTACCCGCTGATACCATCTATTTGATGGGTTGATCGGCCAGAAACCCCTCTTTTTGAGAAGGCGACTTCGAGGCAACAGCAAGGCTCGGGCGTCGAGTCAACCAGCGCCTCTGATCGGCAGGCGAGCGAGCGATTGGTAAATCTTTTCGCTGTACTGCTTTGTATCGCCTTTAGCCATTTGATTCATTACTTGTGGATACTATAAACACCTGTCCTTGTGAATGCTTTGGCCGTGAATACTCGGCAACCCTAAAGTTCCCGCCACTCAACTCCGCCTGCAAGTAAAGGTACTTGAACCTCAAGTCCTGAAGGAGCTCTCCCTGCCTCTTGCAGTGTAGAGTGAGCTCCTGTCGTATGATCAAAGGTGAAGGGAATGTGGGACGTGAGGCACGGCACTAGGTGACAGAGCAAGCCGCAGGCTTGTATGGGAGGCTTAGAGTGGAGGGGTTGGGCCGCCGGGTGGACCGACAGAGCAAGCTGGAGAGCCTCGTGGAACGCTCTTCAGGTACCCCCTTGTGCCGACTGTCTCACCTCCTATGGGCTGCTTCGACCCAGCTCCCAGTGAAAGTCTCAGCCGGCACCAACCCGGCAGCGCAGAGTGCTTCGCAACCGCCGGCGCCCCTCTACAGCGTCGCCGATACCTCGCACCATTCATACGCGCGGCTACGCTGTTTAGGTGACACGTTAGTAAACGTCCTCAGAGTGATGAAGGTGCCACTCTGATAATTTGATACCCTGCATTTTATGTCCGGCAGTGCCCACACGTCGCTGTGATGAGGCTTTTTCCTTTACCCCCTCGTCTTGAACTGCGCTGCTTGAAAGTGTGTCATGCGCAACCCGCGGATTCTGCCACCCTCAGCTTCACTGAATGGTGGAGACAGCGCTCTGAGGCTGAACACGCTGCGCCTTCCCCAACAACGCGGTTGCTCTGCAGGGGTCAGCCTGGAGGAGGTTGCTCTGCAGGGGTCAGCCTGGAGGAGGTTGCTCTGCAGGGGTCAGCCTGGAGGAGGTTTATCTGCCGGGTCAGTCTGGAGGGAGGTTGCTCTGCAGGGGTCAAGCCTGGAGGATTGCTCTGCAGGGGTCAGCCTGGAGGTTACTCTGCGGGGTCAGCCTGGAGGAGGGTTGCTCTGCAGGGTCAGCCTGGAGGAGGTTGCTCTGCAGGGTCAGTCTGGAGGAGGTTGCTCTGCAGGGTCAGCCTGGAGGAGGTTGCTCTGCAGGGTCAGTCTGGAGGGAGGTTGCTCTGCAGGGGTCAGTCTGGAGGAGGTTGCTCTCTGCAGGGTTCAGCCTGGAGGAGGTTGCTCTGCAGGGTCCAGTCTGGAGGTTGCTCTGCAGGGTCAGTCTGGAGGTTGCTCTGCAGGGTCAGCCTGGAGGAGGTTGCTCTGCAGAGGTCAGCCTGGAGGTTGCTCTGCAGGGGTCAGCCTGGAGGGTTGCTCTGCAGGGTCAGCCTGGAGGAGGTTGCTCTGCAGGGGTCAGTCCTGGAGGAGGAGGTTGCTCTGCAGGAGTCAGCCTGGAGGAGGTTGCTCTGCAGGGGTCAGTCTGGAGGTTGCTCTGCGGGGAGGTCAGTCTGGAGGAGGTTGCTCTGCAGGGGGTCAGCCTGGAGGAGGTTGCTTCTGCAGGGGTCAGCCTGGAGGAGGTTGCTCTGCAGGGGTCAGTCTGGGAGGGAGGTTGCTCTGCAGAGGTCCAGTCTGGAGGAGGTTGCTCTGCAGAGGTCAGCCTGGAGGTTGCTCTGCAGGGGTCAGCCTGGAGGAGGTTGCTCTGCAGGGGTCAGTCTGGAGGAGGTTGCTCTGCAGGGGTCAGTCTGGAGGAGGTGGAAGATCTGTACCCGTTCACCTTGGATGATTTTCAGCGCGACGCAACAGTCGCCATCTTGAATGGTAAGCGCGGCCCGACCTGAGAGCGAGCCGTGTGGCGAGGGTGCTCTCTCAGACAGTTCCCCTGGCTCTCCTCCCAGGATTGACAGAGCTCGAGGCTGCGATTGTCTCATCTTTATCTTATGATCGTGCGAGGTTGCTGTAGAGCACTTATCCTCTGACGTGGACTTCTGAAACCCTATTACCCGAGACCACACTTGGGGCAGGAAAGCCCCTGTTTGGCTGCATGGGTAGGCTTCATAGGACAGGGACAACCCTATTGGGCTGTACGAGTACCATGAATAGGAAAAACACAACCCCGCACGGCGGCATGGCTACCCTCGATAGGACAGGATCCACCCTCTAGGGCTGCACGGGTACCTTTCACAAAACGAGAAAGTCCCTTCTGGCGCTGCGCGAGTACCTTCCACAAGCGAGGAACAACCCTACAGGGCTGCACGGCTACCCTCCATAGGACAGGGAAACCCCTACAGGGCTGCACGGCTACCCTCCATAGGACAGGGAAACCCC